>JAANQP010000084.1:0-212824 GCA_011320165.1 Fusarium protoensiforme
ACTTCAAGCAACTTGTCTTCTAGTCAGAGACAAATGGTTACTTAGCCTAAGAGTCACGGCCTGCCCCAAACAGAGTTGCAGTGCATAGTCGCGAGCCAGGGTCAGTGGCCCAAAATTCCAAGTGTCAACAGATATATATCACGACAAGGCCCCATTAGATAGTTCATTTCATGTGCAAGAAACAACATCATCCCTTACTTACATAACATGAGGCTCTCGATTTTACAATTCTTCTCATCACCCGCTTCATTCATCAATCGTTTTCCTCAGCTAGCAAGATGCACGACCTAGTTTTCGGGCCTGAGACTACAACTCTCAAACTCGTTTTCCAGTTAATCCAAAGTGAAAAGAGCCTCACGAAAGCCATACATAGTCTCTTGGATGATGAGCAGTGGTGCTTGGAAAGTCGGGATATCGAAGGGGCATACATCATCTACTCCACGAGGGACCCAGAAGAGCTCAAGGTCTCTCTTCTGAAGCGCATTGCTGAGAAAGAAGCCGACTCCGCAAAGCCGAAGCCTGACCCAGAGCCAAGCCCATGGCAGTCTCCTCGGCCTACTTCCCCTTCCAGTTCCACCTCTCCTAAGAAACAGACAGTGTAGGCACAGGTTTAGGTTAGTTAGGCTGGCTGGACACTATTGGGGTGGTCATGGGAGTTTTAGGCTTATTGAGACAGTAATAGAGTGTGTATGAGGCGTTTTAGGGACCCGGGGGGTAGAAATTATAAAACTACGCATCATTTGCTTGACTCTCTTCATGGTGGATTAGAGAGCTGAATTGTGCTGGTGCCCTGTCCCTGAGGGTGAGACCAGTGGAGTGCGATTGAAAACCGCATCTTCGAGTCAATGTCATACAGCATTTCGTGATGATGCGCTGGCTGTGATTGCCGTGTTTCTCCAAGTTACGGTGTTTCACGGTATTGGGTTATCATGCCGTGATGTGCTGATAGATGTATTGTTCGTTATTGTGGCAATGGACCTCCCAGAGACAGCAGTGAGATCAACAACATTGTCGGGTCTTCTTCGGACAGTAAGTGAATACAAACCGGTTTAGCTGTATCAAGCTGATAATCACTTAAGGGAGCTTGCCTGATTCAGGCTTCTCTGTGGCAGCTACAAACTGATTCAGTGACACCATTCAGGCAATAGATCATTGTCAGCGGGTATTATTGGCCAAAAATGGCCTACGATGAACATATATATATGTCACAAGACCAAGGCACCTCTAACTTTCCCTTTATCAGCAAAAACACCACCCCTCGCATCATATCAATCCTCAACTCATCCCAACACTCGACTTTTCACCAGTTTTCTCTGCCATCTATCAAAATGTCCGGCCCAAACACAGGACCCCCCATTTACACTATCACCCTCAGCAGCGCCGACGTTGGAAATGATGATCGACTCACCAGGGCACTACAAGATGTCGTGGGTCGGCGGATATGGTGGTCCTTCACTGAGTCTGACGGGAACTACATCATCTCCTCGTACACGGAAGGAGAGGAGCTCAAGCGCGCTCTGAAGGAGAAGCTCGCTCGAATCTAACCCCAAGGGCAAAGTCCTATTTCTAATGGTCTGATTAAAGGCTCTTGAGATGGTTTTGGGTATCTCAAATTTGATTCGGTTAACAATGGCGTGTATCTAGTTCAGAGGCAGTAGCCAGCCACTAGTCAGGAATTCCAAAGCGCACAGCATCCAAATGATGTCTTCATATACGAGAATAAGTGGGTGAAATGGCAAACTTGGATGTATAGATGCTTCCTCCAGACAGTGAATAAGGAAACCTCCTTGGAGCTGTCAAGTGCCAAAAATAGCTACTTCAAGGACCTTGCCTGATTCAGGAGCTTATCTCCAGTCACCATTCATCTGTCCACAGTCGCACTCAACTACAAACGGTTTCAGTGATATCACTGGCCATAAATCAGGACCAGTGGACGGCAAAGCAAGTATGAACAGATATATAAGCCTGAAGGTTACCCCCAACTCTTTGCTTCTACTAGTCTAGTAACAACACTTTGCCTCGCATCATCAGTTTTGACTTCACCTCGACACCGGCCTTCTCCGCCCTCTTGCAAAATGCCCAACACAAGCTTCGAGCTCCCCGAGTTCACAGTCAGGTTCAGCAACATCACTCCTAAAGAAAGAACCGTTTTTCACCAAGCCCTCACAGATGTCGTTGGCCCAGAGGTAAAGATTCTCCTTGAGCCTGGCGATGAAATTGTCGTCACCTCGCGCTTGCCAGAAGGCGCCCTTCGACGCGCTGTGGCGCAGAAGATTGCTGCCCTCAAGGCAGCCCCTCCGTCCTCAAGGGCTAATTAAAGGCTGCAGGGGTATTTTGGGAGTGCCAGAATTATTTGGCTGACAATAGAATATATCTAGCTGAGTCGCATTAGCAACCCACTAGGCAGCAATTGCAAAGCATAGGGCACTTGCTTGAGTCCCTTGATACTATCTGAAAATAAGTGGGCGAAACATTAAAGCAGAGCAGAAAAATAACCGGCTTAGATACCCAGTTTTGGCTATCATGAATTGCTTTTTAATTTCCAGCCATTTTCCGCTTCTGACTTGGCTACTCAAATCGTTGACGTCAGGACTTGTAGACGTTAACAGCTGGTTTCTCAGGCCCAACATGGAAGACCAACTTGCATCACGATTCTTCCCCGACGTTATGCGACTTTTTCATATCTGCCGTCCATCTCGTCAAGTCTTTGCTGGAATCATGGCATTTCCCAAAGATGCCGAGTCAATACAGTCGTTGTCGAGACAACAAATGCCCACTTTGAGCCCCAGAGCCAACATCCAACGCCAAAGCAACCCTCAACATGAACGTCGCGAAAGCCATAAGCCCAACACTACAACAAAGGAGGAGGACCACTATGTTTTGACACTCTGGACCGATGATGCCCACCACGAGGTAATGACGGCGTTGCGAAGACAGTGGTTTCCTGCATGCTTGTTGAAGGTAGAGGCTCATGTCACGCTGTTCCACGCCCTTCCTGGCTCGGAGCTGCACCAGTTGAAGCAAGACATTGCGGAGATATCAGAATGCACCCCCAAATTCGACATCTCGGCCAAGAGAGAGGGCATATATGAGATGCGAAAGGGAGTCGGAATCAGAATCTCAGAGGGACAGAGGATAGCAGCAAAGCTGCGGTCCGAGCTGAGAAACAAATGGGAGCCTTTTCTCAGTCGGCAGGACCAACAGGAAAGATGGAGGGGGCATTACACCATCATGAACAAGGAAGATGACAAGGAAAGTGTGCTCAAGTGTCTGAAGGAGCTTCAGGGTGGCTTTGAAGACAGCCGAGGGACGGTCAACGGGTTGAACCTTTGGAGGTACGATCGTGGGTGGTGGAGAGAGGTTGAAGCCTTCTCATTTCGCAAGTAGAAATAGCCTTTGGCTTCATAGACACAGGATTCTTTATTTCTTGCTGTAGATATGGCTGTTTAAAGGACCTCATTCTCGTGGCTTGACTGTATCGGTACCCACCACTATTCCAGCCGGCGTACAACATCTCCCTTGCTCTATGCAGTGTCAAACATGCCAGCTTCTCTCGCCTTCAATGGAACGTTCCCCTCACGCTACGGCTCAGATTTGACTGCAATCGACGCCATCAACTCCACACTCTGCGGGGCCCATGGCTATGCAGCCAATCCCTCATACACGTTTATGCAGACGACCATTCAATGGCCGCTCGGCAGTGAGGAGAGGACTAATTATTCCAGAGGAGCCGTGTAGTAGTACAAATGCTACTTAAACAGGGTGTCATCCTGGTGTGAAGCGGCAGACACCTCCTCCTCAGCTCAACGTAGCATCGTAAATATGCCTCAACACGAACGCGTCCCCTCGTCTTGGACTCTCCATCCCGAAGCCAACCAAGACAGTGAGGCAAGCTCCTCCGTGCACCTCAAATCTCAGGACCCAGAACTTCCCTTCACCTTTTCTTTCGAAGCCATTTTCCCAAATGTCTTCCGCACAACCTACATCAGTGACAGTCACCCTCTGCCACCTCATCCCAGCATTCCAACTCCCGCCAAAGATTTGGCAGATGTGCGTGTAAAGGTCCAAGAAACGGAATCACGCAAGGAAATCAGTATTGGAGAAATAACAGCTAAAGTGGACTGGAGTGATTCATGTCCTCTTGTCAGCGTGTCTCTTGGAGACTCAGGCGATGCACCCCTTCACCGGGATCTGCCTCATCGCGCCTATGTCGTCAACGGTGGTGGAGTGGGACACTATTCACGATACAACCGCGGAACACTTCATGTCGGGCTTGGAGAAAAGGCTGCTCCCATGAACCTTTCTGGCCGCAGATTTCAACTCTCGGCCACTGACAGCTTTGGCTACGACAACTACAAGACAGACCCCCTGTACAAGAACATCCCCCTTCTAATCAATGCTACTCCCCGCGGCTGCGTTGCACTCTTCTCTACCAGCCATGCCAGAGGCGAGTACTCGATCGGGTCCGAAATGGATGGATTGTGGGGTCACTACAAGGCCCTTCGCCAGGATTATGGCGGGTTGGAGGAGTACATGATTGTTGGGAAGACGCTCAAGGATATTGTCACCACCTATGCCAGACTTGCTGGGTACCCCTTGTTGGTTCCTCGCTGGGCTTTCGGCTACCTCTCTGGAGGCATGAAGTACTCGATGCTTGACGATCCTCCGGCCTCAGAGGCACTGCTTGAGCTTGCACGAAAGATGAAGGAGAACGATATTCCTTGCTCCGCTTACCAGATGTCTTCCGGATACACAGTCTCTGAGCATCCTCCCAAGACTCGAAACGTTTTCACCTGGAACCACCACCGCTTCCCCGATCCAAAGGCCTTCATCGAAGAGTACCACAAGCTTGGGATGAGACTCATTGCCAATGTCAAACCTTATGTTCTCGAGAACCACCCCGCGTATCAGAAACTGAAGGACGCTGGCGCATTGTTCACCGACCCTCACACCAACCAGAGCGCCATCACCAGGCTATGGAGCGCCGGAGGAGGGGAAAGTGGCCTGGGTGGCCACATCGACTTTACGTCAGCCTCAGGTTTCAAGTGGTGGTACGAGGGCATCAAGAAGCTGCGTGAAGAGGGCATCGACTGCATGTGGAACGACAACAACGAGTATACCATCGCCGACGATGAGTGGAGATGTGCACTCACTGAGTCATCCCTCACCGTTCCGGAAGCCGCAAGATATCGTCCGGAGGTTGGGCTCTGGGGTCGAAGTCTCCAGACTGAACTACATGGAAAATCTTCACACGATGCCTTGGTCGATGCGGACCCAGATGTGAGGCCGTTTGTTCTCACGCGCAGTGCCACGGCTGGAACCATGAGATACGCGTGTAGTTCCTGGAGTGGCGACAACGTCACCAGTTGGTCAAGCATGAAGGGCGCCAATGCCTTGTCTCTCAATGCAGGCATGTCTCTTATGCAGTGCTATGGCCACGATATCGGCGGTTTCGAGGGACCCCAGCCATCCCCTGAGCTCCTTGTTCGCTGGGTTCAACAGGGTATATACTCACCTCGCTTCGCCATCAACTGCTTCAAAACCGGCAACGATAACCAGGTCGGCGATGTCATTGAGCCTTGGATGTATCCCGAGATCACCCACCTGGTTCGAAAGACAATCAAGCGTCGCTATGCCCTGATGCCCTATCTGTATTCTCTCATGTTGGAAAGTCACCAGCATGCGATCCCGCCGCAGCGCTGGACGGGTTGGGGATATGAAGCTGACCCAGAGGCTTGGACCGAGAAGATTATGGATGGAGAGACGCAGTACTGGCTTGGTGACTCTCTGCTGATCGGTGGCGTATTTGAACCCGGTGCATCCAAAGCACAAGTATACCTCCCTAAGGCTTCTGATAATAATGACGGATTCATTAACTTGAACGCCCCTTATCAACACCTGTCAGCCGGTCAGTGGGTTACACTGGACGCCGAGTGGCATGGTGCCGGCATCCCTGTCCTCGCAAAGGTCGGCTCAGCTATCCAGATTGGAAAAGACGTCCAAGTACTATCACCAGGTGAAACGGCAAACCCTGCCCAACTACCGCTAGACGACTACCGAGCCGTCGAGATCTTCCCACCCAAGGGCGGCCTCGAGGATAAGTGGTACGACAACGCCTGGTACGAAGACGATGGCGTCTCGGCGGTGGCAAAGAACAGGATATCCAAGTATGAGTTTTCTTATGCGGCTGATGGTGCAGAGGTCAAGGTTAAGTTTGCTAGGCATGAAGAGTCGGGTTTCAAGGCGCCCTGGAAGACTTTACATGTGATTCTACCTCCTGGAGATGGTCGAATGGTGCGATGTATCGATGGGACTATCGTGGAGGAGTTGAAGAGGGATGACCAAAGCCGACGGCATTTTCAGATTGGTCAGGCTTGATAGTCTTGTGGAAGAAGTAGCAAACAGAAACTAGGAGTAACTGACTCAACCGCCTGGGAAAAGACAAGTCACTGAACCATCAACGTCATGCACAGCTATCTAAAAGACTAAACACGCGCTCGCCTTTAGCAGACAAGAGCCGCCTGCTGGAACTGGCAAGGATACTACGAGAAGGTCTACAGTTGCTATGTAAAGTTTTCAAGTACTCACCTGTGAGCCCTGAAATACATCCTTCCCTATTACGCCAGTGGGTTTTATAACGGTCTGCCTGAATCTGACAGTTAATAAAAAGTCAATAATTAATAGTCACTGATTAGAAAAAACGTAGTATCCGAGGCGGGCTCTTGCAGCCCCCCTTTATCGTTTCATCGCATATGTGTGCTCCTCCACCACCACCATGTCGCTCCGGACGTAGATGCCCGCATCGCCGTGGTCTCGGGATAGACGAGAGCCCTGCATCTGACTGGTTATCACGGTCTGGATGCCGTCCTTGTTGTCAAGCGTCTCGAACTCTGACGTGCCTGCCAGCCCGTGCTCCGGGTCTGCGAGGTTGTGTGTGGAGCTCGACTCGTCAATCTCTTTTTCCTTGTTTGTTCTGTTGAGGGTTGTGAGGCGGATGGCGTGTGTGGATCGGCTGATGGGATGGCTGCTGCCGGTAGAGCTGAGGAAGGTCGAGGGTAGGATGCGGCGGAAGATGGGTCGGAGCAAAGGAAAGCAACCTAGGACGCGCAGGTTAGTATGGTTCATGGGTGAAATAGTAGCTTAGGGCCAGGTACCGGAGACGATGGCGATATTAATCTCGACACAGCCCCAGATGTTGTTGAGGGCCATATCTCGCGGCATCTGTGTCGTCTTTGTGTCGTATCGGATCGATTCAATAATAACAAACATGGAGGCAAGGCAGACACTTGAGTAATTAGCATCTTTTTTTGTCAACATGGCACAAAGACACTCACATAAAACCAACAACGAAGAGAGCCGTGATGGCGCACTTCTGTCCCAATCGAAGACGTAGCTTGAAGACCTCGATGACAGGAAGAGCCAAGATGATGATATCCATCAGGAAATGCGTCAGGCAGGTTCCAAAGAAGAACTGCGTGTCGTTGATATTGCAAGTGGCATCCTTAATAGACTGGTCCCAGTATGCTTGTACGGGGACGCAGTGGAAGATGACCATGAAAGTACGGAGGATGAGCCAGATGATTGTGATTCCGAGCATGAGCTGGATGGGGATTCGGATGGCGGATTGCTTAAAGATGCGCCAGTAGAAGAGAAGAATTGACAGCTTGGACAAGCCGATGGCGTAGCTGTAGTTGAGCGAGACGAGGAACTGCATGAATCTTGAGTGAAGCAGAATGTCTTCCCTCTTGTCCTCACTCATCCCTGGCTCCAGTGTCTGTCCCATATACCACTTGACCGTCCCTAAGAATCATTAGCATTTGAGGGGGCTCACTTGTCACAAGAGGCTTTACATGTTATTAGGACGATGCAATATGAGCAACAAAACACCTAGAGTCAATAAGCTTCCATCAATAGTCAACAAGTGACGACGCAACTCACAAAGGCCCCCAAGCAGAGGTAGTCATCCCACCACCAACGGATCTTTGTCATGCGGCGTGCAAACACTCTCGCAATCAGCGAAAGAAGCGCAGCGATCCATGTGATGCTGACGGCCAGATAAGTGTTGAGTTGGTATCCAGCCATGACGAAGACGACGACCCCGTAAGGTTAGTGCTCATGTAAGTTGACGTGACATAGAAAACGGTGATCGCAATGAACGCCGTCGAGGCACGGCTTCTCTGGATGACGGGGATGATCTGCATTTGAACGCAGGGACGACGGTTTGAACTCGACGTAGACCACCAACCCCTGGACCAGGCCAGACCTGTCAGTCGCTTTGCCCCCAGCTTGGTCTACCCGTGGGGGAGGGTCTAGAAGGCCCCTTTCACTGATACAATGCGCCATTTGCTAAAAATCCGGGGAACGAGCCTACGCAGTAGCTGATGGAGGCTGTCCCAGGGCTCGTTGAGGGCATCATTGGTCGATGCTAGGATTCCAGGACCTGACTGACTCGCTGATGGCTCTGGGGTAGTCTATTGGCCCAGGGCATTAAATCACGCCAAGGCTAACGTCCGTTTCGCTTGGGGGCCAACTAAGCCCTGTGTAGAAGGTATCCGGCGTCCCCGTCCAGCAAGGTCCGATAGCAGAAGAGGGCCCCAAGGGTCCAAGTGTCTTTTTATTAAGCGGACGTTCCCCGTTATCAAGGTCTTATTTTAAGACATGATCTTCGCAGATAAAGATCAAGCTGAAAAACTTCGAGAGAGATAATGCCAGAGATACAGTTCGGTACGAAAAACTCCACAATGACAGAGGCTAGCGTAACCTCACGACCCCTCGATAGAGTCACATTGAGGCTGCCACCGTACGTGTCCGTCACCCTTAGCCACACTCAGATTGTCGACAAACGCCTCGAAGCCTCATACGCCAAATATCATGATTTGTGGCCAGGGGTGGTAATTAGTTGGGAGCCGGTCTTGTTCTCGAAGCCGACGGAAGCGTTCTTGTTCTCGGCCCAGGACAGCAGGCACCGGCTTGGGATCATGCAGTGCGGTGCAGCATCTCAGCTGAAAATGTGGCGCGAGGACCAGGGGCTCGAGTGGATGCCGAGAATCTCGGGAGGCGATCCGTAGCTCGTGTCTGACCGGGCAAGCCACCGCGGAACGACGTTTCGACAAGGCCACTGATTATCGAAATGAGGCCTTGAATCCTGGCTTTTTTCTTCGCAGGCGAGACCAGGGGCATCATCAGCCAACACCCGAGTGCCTGGTTCGACGATCCTTCCGGCTGTCTGCTGTGCAATCCGGACCAACAGATAACTAACCATGCAGGTTGTTGGCCCTACCCTGGCGCGATGAGGCGTTGGACGGGCTTGGGTGGAAAGCGTTGACCTGCCCGATCGAGCAAGCCATTACATACTAGAACCTCGGAGGGCATCGCATACGAGCCTTCAGACATTTCTTTGACAAATCGCTTCCTTCTAGCTGTGTATCCCCCGGATTTCAAACGTCATGCCCCAGATTCCGGGGCCCCAGACCATCATGAGTGGAAACCCACCAGAAAAGAAAAAGCTCCATCACGAATCTTTGCGGTGCCATCGTGGACCGTTGGGCCTCAAAGTTGACAGCTGGGGCTCTGCAACGTCAAAAGCCATCAATCGGCTGACAGCCAAAGCCCTGACATGAATCCTAGAAGCCCTGATCCTTGTCTAGAACGACCGAGTCTCTAAATGTCACCACTTTTTTTTTCCTTTACCCCTGGATCGGCTAGCAACGCCTTTTCCTTAGCCGCAGCCCAAAGCTTCCAAGTGTTGGTTCACGACTCTTCCTTCCAGCGGCCGCTTCCGATCAATTTCCTTCTTCCCTCGAGTCAATGAACATGAGACGAACCAGTTCGATCGATCGTACACGTGTTAGTTCATCCAACGACGGGTCCCTCCGCTACCTGCTAGTTGTGTATCGGAGCCGCGCTTCTTATCAGCCTCTGCTCTACGGAATGCCTCCGGGCTTTGAGCTGGGTCAGGGGTCGCATGCATGAATTCGATAGAGCTGATGAGGTATTTACAGCCGAGGCCTGCCTGAACTGTCGACACATGAAGCACGCCATGCTCGTTGCTAAGGCGGCTCTCAAACTTGGTCATTCTTTAATTGCCTTCTAGACTCTTTCTTCGTCATTTTAGTAGATCACTGCGGCTGCGGCGGCTGTAGCAAAGATAAGGACCTTCTTCTTTTGAATCAGCCTCATTCATGACCTGCATTCCACCCCAGACTATCGACACGCCGCTTCCAAGCCACCAGTTGCCGCAGCCTTTACCTCGTCAGGAGATTTTTTCCCTCTTGGCGCAGGTCATTCTCTCCATCTGATGCTCCAATCTCCCTTGGCAAAGCTCGGCTCGACGACCTTTCCCGCCATAACAGCCTCACAGAGTCGCCTCTCTTCACCCACGAGGAACCCAAAGACGACGCCCCTTCGCGCCGCGCACTTTGTCATTTCCCTCTCTTTTGCTCTTTTCTGGCCTTCTTTTCGTTTCTCGACCATTACTTCCGTCTCTTGGACCCTCTCTGCCCGCCCTTTTTCGCCGCCGACGCTGCCGTTGACCTCAGATACTGATTGTGCAGGTCGAATACGTGTTCCGCTGCGGACTGCCATACGCGCCAATGCATGACCGTCTATTCTGTTGACGCCTTCAAAATTTCCTTCAAGATCCATGTCTTCTCCAGCAGAGGCCGCCCCTGGGAGTCCCTGTGGTAGAGCGGTTGATGTATCCGCCGTCCCATCTTCGCTCTCAGCCTCAGACTCTTGCATTGACGATCGATGAGGTCCGAAAACATGTTCCTCGACGATGCTGCAAGGTACCAAGATTCGATCGTCACCTTTGCTGCGTTTGCCCATCTTTCGCTTCGGCCGAGCTCCTCCTCCATTGATGCCCCCTGTCACGTCGGCTGTGCCACCATCTTGCGTGGATAGAAACTGTACAAATACCTTCTCGAGCTCACGGTCCAGTTTCCCCGGCTTGTTCGTCCTACACCGACTCGAGCAGTACTTGACAGGCGTGGCATTAGCCTTATCCTTTGCCGTTGTCCGTCGAGTACTGATGACCCTCCCACATGAGTGACAGTATGGCGTCGCCTCGCCGCCGGGAAGTAAGTAAAAGGGTGCAAGTGTCGCTTGAGATTTGGAGGGCCGGCTCCAGCTGTCCATCCAGCTCATCTTGGACGATGGTAGATGCGACCGGCGATGCAGTAGTGTTTGCGTAGAGAAGGGCCGTGAGACTCGACAGCGCTGTGATGGCAAGGTGCGACACTCCAGTTGGACCGTTCTTGGTAAGCGTCCGCTAAACATGCTGAAGTGTAGAAGAGAAAATCCATTGCAAAGGTTGTCTCACCTCGATAGTCATGCTGCAAGAATGTGGATTCCGAGGTGATGATGTCATTGTCGTCATCGAGATACAGGAGGAATCGAGGACTACACAACCAACAATCCACCGGTGAGTTGGTAAATTAAAATAGCAGCTCTCTCTCAAAGCGAGGCCAAAGTCATTTCTGGGGATTTGATTTAGGAGAACATCTGCCTTCATGTGTTATACCATAGACCATGGTGTCACAGGCACTTCATGTGAGCACCAGCCTTACATGATGCAGTTCGTGAATATGCCAGAAAATTCTACATCTCTGTTCCACATTGGCGCTTCTAAAGTAGCCTAAGAGGTTACTCCGCAGCCCTGTTAAGTACTTCTCGAGTCATGACCACCATTCCAGGCCCTTCTAGGGTAGACATGAGACGACAGGGAGCGGTCCATTGATGACATTGATCCCCTTGCCCAGTTGGCCTCTTTACTGGATTTTAGAAGCAAGATTAGAAAAGAATACAAAAAGGCTAATTTAAAATCCCTCTTTTCTCCCCATTGTCGAGACTTGACAGTTGTGCTTCACAAGTCTAGAGGAGCATCAACTCTCATGAACCATACCAACTGCTACTCCTCACAGTGTTACTAGGCTTATAAAAACGCGCAGGACTAGCATGATTCCTTGATGTACCCATCCGCTTTCTCAATGAGTCCCAAACTGCGCTCGACGCTAGGTGAATCTGTTCCGAACGAGATGCTACGCCAGTGGTGGAACAGCTGCTGGAGATGATCACCCACACGAGTCACGCGATGGCTGATGAGGTCCTTCAAGGCAGGCACTTGACAAGCGGCAAGGAGGATGAGCATTGCCCCCGACATACTAGGTTGGTCAGTATTCACTGTTCAAACATGGCGAGAAAGGCAATGATTGGAAGACACTTACGATAGTGAGCATATCCACGTGTCAATCATGACCGTCTGCGAGAAGCCTCGTAGGTTGAGTGCATGCAGCATGCAGGCATCCAAACACGCCTTGGAGTTGGTCAAAGCCTCTGGGATAGCAAGGCCGCTGTCATTCACACCCACGTGGCTATCACTGAGCATCCACATCAGATACGGCCGGTAGATGACGCCCTTGCATGTCAAGTAACGTTGCCGAAGAAACCCTCCAGCGTCAGTAGTCGTCTCTTCCGTATCGATGCTGAAGTAAAAAGACGCTGGCAACACGTCGCGCCAATCGTCTAGTTGACGCTGCAGTTCAGCCACGATCCTCGGGAATCGAGATTGGTCGAATGCGGCTCCCGAGTCTCGCGCGTACAATAGCTGATGCACTCGGTTGAGAAGACGTCTCATGCTGATACAGGCGAGGAAGTAGAGTGATGATTCTTCCTCCTCCTTATCTGTAGTGTGTGTATGGTAGACACTTGGTAGCTGGACAGAAGATTCGACCCGAGCAATTCCAGAGGGTGGGCAAGCTGATAGCTCGGCCATGTAGTCGCTGTGTGTAGTGTCAGCCAAGGTGCACATTCTTGTTGCTTCAGTGGTACCTTTCGAGGATGTAACAAGACCAGAATATCCTTCTAATCCGCTCCTCGTTCTCAACGTCTTGTTTGTCTGGGGGATACGACAAGAGAAGCATGCATCTCGTTGCCGTAGCGCTCAGATACTCCCAAGCTTGAAGAGGCCGAACAAGCGAGGCGAAGTAGATGCTGCGAAAGGTCAGTGTTGAGCCGAAAGGGCATGAAATTCAACTCACGCAGCAAAGAATAAACATTGTGTAGTCTCTGAGTCGACCTGAAGATGGGCGACATGTATCTTCTTTAGAGCTAGTTGAAAGTAGACGTCGCCCATCTTACGTTTCCGAAGCCTTTTTTCTTTCTCTCCATCTTCAGAGCCAGTAGCAAATCGTAGGCCAGCCACGGACTGGCTTGCACATCCCAACGCTAGCGTCAGCAAGCAGAGGCAACAGTGGACGGTGTCCTCGGCTGGCACCCCATTCTCCATTGTCGATCGTATCGCCTGCAGCTGGCTCTGCGACATGGTGGGATACCAAAAGTTCACGTTGTGCTCAAATGAGTCGAGTATTGAGTTGATAGCATCGGCATCAACATACGGATATATCGGGTTCGATGTCACGGCCAAAGGGGCACGAGTCTGCTCCAGGTGGAATATGGACATTCCGTCGCTCCGTAGCTGAGGAAAGACATCAAAGTGTGGCCATTGGAGGACAGACTCGGTTGTCGAAGTGTGCATCGAGTCCAGGACGGCGTTCTCAAAGTTGTTGCCATTCTCACGATAGTCTTGGCTTGTAGGGGTATGAATGGCGAAGCTCCTCCGTCTCAGGCTCGCGTCTGGTGTTGAGCCACAGAAAGAATTGGTGCGACGATCCTGCGGCGAGGCTTGAGACTGGGGCTGGCTGGTAACCTGAGGGCTGATGGACGACTAGGAGCAACGTGGGTCAGAGGATGCACGCGCTGATAGCAGGAGCCCGACTCACGATATTGGACTTGAGCTCGTGGAGGGATCTCTCCACTCGAAGAACGCTCTCCAGGATTACATCGGTCTTGCTTCTCCTAAGGTGTCATCATTACTACACAGTGACATGAACAGTGTCCATCCGATGCTTACGAGTTTGCCTCAGACCCATATGCGCACTCTTGATTTGCAGCGGCACACGTGGCACAAGGATGGCTTCCATCGCATCTATCAACCGAGTCAGAGATAAGTTGATAACGGGAGTCTCGGATCCAGGGATCCAGTATCTGACCTTGTTTTACGGGTCCGACACCCATCACACTGTGTCGCATCAGCTCAGCACACAGATGATCAACGTTGCAGACTCAAACGTACCGCATGCGAGGTCCGAAGCCTCTTCCTTGCAGGCCAGTTGCCAGAGTCGTTCAATCCGTCGTCAACTTGCTCCATCGCGTCAAGTCCGCTTTCGCTCCGCCACGGGCCGACGAGAAAACGAAACGCGGGGGAACAAGGCGCATAATAACGGTCAAGGTCATGTGAAGGACGCGAGTGGATCGACCGTGAGGAGAAGACCGGGGATGCTCGGACCGGCGTCAATTGAGCGTCGAGATTGGAGCGGCAGTGGGAGAGAACCCCAGTCTGTAGCAGGCTAGACGATTGGTTGTTCGGCTTCGTATTTCTCAGAGCCGAGGGGGGTTGACAAACTTTGACGGTCATGCGACGGAGGGGAATTTCGTTTCTGTTTCTTGTGTCGTGAGAGGGCATTCGTGTTTAGTGCTAGACGAGCTGCAATGGGTTGTCGCAATGGGTGGTGTTGGTGATGGTCTGAGTGATATCAACAACCATTAAGCCTGCCATTTCGTTCTCCCCATTTGAACCCCGCCAAGGTCGAGTTTTGCGTGAATATTTTGTAGGTACCCCGTTGGAATCCAGTCCAGGAGGAAGGGGCTCGGTTGCTTGAGTCAAGTACCTATGTCCATTCAAGAATGCTCCCTTCTGTCTGAACCCCAGCCAAGGGCCAACCCGTATACGCCATTCGCTTGACAATGGCAATGGGAAGTGAACAAGAGACTTGATCCCCTGCAAACTCGACATAGTTGAGATCTCCACACTCACGTCGAGAATAATTGCAAATTTGTTACTTTTAATCATGCTTCATATTGACGTTCTACTCAACTACCCATGCCAACCCTCCGCATTACTCTCAGCCCTGCAAATTATCATCCAATCAGCTCTCCATAAGTCATCTCAAGCCTCAAGCTTGCCATCTCCAGTAAGATTGAGCGTATTCATGACAGTCTGCGCATCCCTCTTCTCGAGACTCTTGTAGACCGGGTTCGGCGCTTCGAACACCTCGGACAGCTCCTCCAGAGTACGATCCTTGGTCTCGGGGAAGAAGAAGTAGATAAAGACCGCCTCAAAGAGATCCCAGAACACAAAGACCAGGTAGAAGTAGTATTTGATGTCCTTAAAGGCAGGGCCGCTGCTGTACTGGATGACCGTCGAGGCCAGGGAGCTCGCAAAGTTGCCAATAGCTGTGCCCTTGGCGCGGATGTCGGTGGACAGACATTCCGCAATGTATGCCGACTGCAGGGGTGTCCAACCAAAGGAGAAGACGATACCAAAGATGAAGATCATGGCGACAGTTGCATTTGCGGCGTGCTTGTTGTCTGGATCGTCGAGAGAGAGCTTGCTCGTGCCTGTGATGATGGCGAAGCAGCATGAGCAAAAGACGATCGAGTACAGCAGGAGAGGGCGTCGTCCGATGACGTCTGTAAGTCTGGCTCCGAGAATAGCGCCAAAGAAGCAGAGGACGGGGTTGATGCCGTTCAGAGCCAGCACCTTGTGTTGCTGCTCGATGCCAGCTTGCTTAAGCATGACGGGCATATAGTACGAGCTAATACTCAGTCAGCACGTTGCCTTTCAAGGTCGGAGGAATACTCACCTCAAGCTGTTTCCGCTGATCTGTCCAAAGACTGCCATTCCAAGAACACAGATGAGTCTGCGTCGTGCACTGCGCGTGTTCCAGAGTCCACGGTAGTCCCACCACTTCTTGTCAGTCGCCTCGGCCGAAATCTGCGACATCATCTCCTTCAGCTGAAGCTGGACCATTGGATGGTTCTCATCTCCCTCGCCGTGATAGTCGACAAGCACCTTGATGGCCTCGTTGTGCTTATCCTGAGCCATGAGCCAACGAGGCGATTCGGGCAGCCAAAAGACGCCGATAACCACGATGCCAGATGTGATCATCTGGCACCAGATGGGAATGCGCCAGGCCGAGAGGGAGTCGATGTAGCTGCATCCATAAACGACCCAACTGGCGATGATGCTGCCAATATACCAGGTACAGTTGTACAGACCCGTCAAGGTGCCTCGCCACTTGGGATGGGCCATCTCGCTGACATAGCAGGGTGCAGAGACACAGCAAAAGCTGACTCCAAAGCCCAGAATGAAGCGTCCACCGAGGAACTGGCCACGGCCTGTCGAGGTCGCCTGCACGATTGTACCGATAATGACGATGGCGGCACCTGCAAACATGCCCCAACGTCTACCAAAGGAGTCATTCACGGGACCTGTAAAGAAGACAGCAGCGACAGAGCCGATGTTGTACATGGCAAAGATGATGCCGGTGGTTGAGCCCTCCATAGACCTACGCGGTGTTAGTCAGGCACTTCCACCTTGAACGGGCTCACTTACATGTTGAAGTATCCCTGATAGGATAGCATTCCGTTCAGACCACCCATGAGCGATCCATCATAGCCTAGTTTGAAGAGAAACACGTTAGAATGCCAAATTCTGGCTTGGACGGTTGCAGGTTGCCGCGTCGCGAATTGACATACCATTCTATTCAAGCAAAAGTGTTAGCCACTCAATCTCGGCCACCAATTCAGTCTTTTCAACGTACCAGACAGCCGCAGAGATAGGCGCAGCCAAGAACCAAGTAAAGCCGGAACATGCGAGGAGTCCACGGCGAAATGTCTTGGTTCTCGACATCATGGGCAAGCTGGACAGCCACGTCAACGTCGTGGATGTCATCCCCATGCTCCACATTGGTCTTTTCAAGAGATTTAGAAGCCATTGTTGCAAAAGGCATGCAGAGGAGCTGAAGAAGAGACTGGTGACAGCGTCGCACTCGTCCTCGACTCTTTATATGTTGAAAGACCTCCTGCCCCCCCAATTCCATGGAAACGGGACCTTGGCCCCAGACGGCCTAGACTGCCCGCCCAACGTCGTCCCCGGATTTGCGCGTGCCCTGAAGGGTGTTCTGACTTTGTCTGGTTTAGTTCAGCAGGGCCGAATCAGTGACACCTCCTGATCATTAGGCTATTGTTCCCCTGCAACCCTCCGAGACAGGGGGGTTCCTGGTCCGGCTCCGGTACCCCCGGGGTGAAACCTGGGGTAACGGGAGAGGGCCAAACTTTAAACGGCTGACGGCAGTGAGCAGTCGGATGGACTGAGGTTTCCCGTGATCTAGCTTCCAGGATCATCAAACCACAATCGGCTCTTCAAGTCACGAGTGTGCCATGCTCTCGTGGTAAAGGTGGTGGTACTCCCTCCGGCTCCGGTATCCCCGACCACCAAACCTGGGGTAGCACTCGTCAACCTGATTGGCTCGCGTGTGTGTCGGAGTCGGTGAGGAGACGGAAAAGATCATCAGAGTCAAGCCATGTTGTCATGCGGGCCAGTGGAGTTTACTCCTCTTCCTCAGCCAGTCTCGGTCACCTGTTGATTTGTAGCATGTTTGACCCATCATGGAGTGGGCAAGGCCGGATGCCTATCTTGAGGGGACACAGTGTCACAGTGGCTGTGCGGTGCAAGACAGGATAAAAGCTCAACGAGCCTCCTCGCTACCAATCCGCAACTTCAAGTCATTACCAGACAAAAGTCAAACATGGGAGAGAGCGTCAGACTAGAGCCCAAGGGCATCCCCCTCCAAGAGGACGAGTCTCGTCCCGATTACTGCAACGAGGCCGTCTTTAGGAGAAATTGCCTCCCCACCCGATCATATCATATCCCCGACACCTCGTTACTGCTCAATGGCACTTGGGACTTTCACCTGGCCTCCACACCGCTCGAGGCTCCGGAGCCGACCGCGACAAAGGGCCTCGCTTGGGGAGGGATCCAAGTGCCGGGCCACTGGCAGCTGCAAGGGCACGGCAAGCCTTGGTACACCAACGTCCAGTTCCCCATCCCCGTCTGCCCTCCCTATGTTCCCACCGAGAACCCCACGGGCAGCTATCGTCGAAAGTTCAATGTTCCTCCTGCTTGGGGCGCGGATTCTCAGCTGAGGCTTCGCTTTGAGGGCGTTGACAGCGCATACCATGTGTGGGTCAATGGTGCCCTAGTCGGATACGCCCAGGGCTCGAGGAACCCGTCAGAGTTTGACATTTCTTCATTTGTCAACCGAGACGGGGAAAATGAGCTGTTTGTCAGAGTCTATCAGTGGTCTGACGCGACCTACATCGAGGATCAAGACCAATGGTGGCTATCAGGTGAGCACCACGCTTGTCAACAATTGACAGAAGCTGATAGTCTCAAGGTATCTTCAGAGACGTTCGTCTCATTTCTTTCCCGGTGTCTAGGATTGAAGACTTCTTCCTTCGGACAGACCTCGATGCTGCCTATGAGAACGCTACCCTCAGTGCAACTGTCGATGTGTTTACCGGAGGTCCTAGCACCATTGAGCTCACGCTTTCTGAGCTCGATAAGAACGGCGGTTCCGTAATTGGCAAGACCGAGGTCCCTGTCAACAGCGAAACCAAGCGGGCAGAACTCAGCCTCAAGGTCAACAAGCCCAACAAATGGACTGCCGAGACGCCTTACCTATACCAGACTGAGATCACCCTCAAGTCAAACGACTCAAAGATTTCTCACAAGGTGCAACAACGCGTTGGCTTCCGAAAGGTTGAACTCATCGACGGTCTGATGACTGTCAATGGAAAGCCCATCCGCTTGAGGGGAGTCAACCGTCACGAACACCACCCACTTCTCGGTCGCTCCGTTCCACTCGAATTCGCCAAGAGGGACCTTTTGCTGATGAAGACACACAACATCAACGCTCTCCGGTGCGCTCACCAGCCCCACGACCCCAGAATCCTCGACCTATGCGATGAACTCGGCTTGTGGGTCATGGGAGAGGCTGACCTTGAGTGCCACGGCTTCTACGATGCTGTTGCTCGTCCTCTCGACATTCCCGAAGAGATGGATTACGGAGAGAGAAAGAAGCTTGCCTTCCCTCAAGCAGCCCAGTTCACTTCCAACAACCCCAAGTGGAAGGGTGCTTATCTTGACCGTATCCAAGCCGTCATCAACCGCGATAAGAACCACGCCAGTATCATCATCTGGAGTCTCGGCAACGAAGCCTTCTACGGAGACAACCACAAAGCCATGTTCGAATATGCTACACAAGTTGATCCAGGTCGACTAGTCCACTACGAAGGAGACGAGCAGGCCGTCACAACACACATGTACAGTTACATGTACCCCAGCGTCGACCGGCTCATCCAGTCTGCCAAGGAGGAGGGCGTCAAGGACGGAAAGTTCAACAAGCCCATCGTCCTATGCGAGTACGGACACGCCATGGGCAACGGCCCAGGATGGCTCGAGGACTACGAACAGGCCTTCCGCGATTACCCACGTCTTCAAGGTGGTTTCATCTGGGAATGGGCCAATCACGGTCTATGGAAGGAAGAGGATGGCCAGGGCTTCTACGCCTATGGTGGTGACTTTGGCGATGAGCCCAATGACGGCACTTTTGTCATGGATGGCTTGGTCAGCAGCACTCATCAGCCAACTCCGGGTTTGACCGAGTACAAAAAGGTCATCCAACCTGTTGGGTTCTCTCTTGAGGGTAACAACTTGATCATTGAGAACTGGCATGACTTTGCCGACCTCAGCCACCTTGGGGCTGCTTTCCAGGTGGAAGCCCTAGGAGAAACGTAAGATGTTCTCAATACTGTACTTGAAGCTCAACTAACCATGAGGCAGATCTACCTTGCTTCAAGCGGGCTCTCTAGAGCTCCCATCTATCCCTGCTAGAAAGAAAGCATCCGTCCCCCTTCCTCTCGATGCCAAGCGATACGGAAGCCAAAACGAAGTCTACTTGACGGTAACTCTGACCCTCAAGCAGGCAACCTCCTGGGCCCCCGCCGGCCATCAAATCGCATGGTTCCAGCATCAACTCCAAGGCCCCAACACCGAGAAGGCTCTCACTGCAGCCAACGCCCTTACCTCTCAGCTATCAGTGTCTCAAGAAGGATCAACTGTTTCCGTGGCCGGAACTGGCTTCAATTTCACATTCGATCGAGCTCGTGGTGCTCTAAAGACCTGGACAGCAAATGGTCACACGCTGCTAAAGGCCGACCCTACAACTGGTGTTGCCATCAGCCCCTCATTCTGGCGTCCCAAGACAGACAACGACGTCCCCATCTCCCTGCCTTATTGGAAGAGATTTGGTGTCGACGCCCTTACATCACAGCTGCGCTCTTTCAAGGTGGACTCATCCGACTCAAAGAAGACCTTGATCAAGGCACACACATTCATCTCCCCGCCGGTCCTCAGCTGGGGCTGGAATTGCGAGGTTGAGTACACAGTTCACGTCACAGGCGCGCTCGGTATCAACGTGGCTCGCCTCGCGCCTACCGGATCCTTCCCAGAGCATGTTCCTCGAATTGGTCTGAATGTATATGGCAACAAGGGTCTGGAGCATGTCAACTGGCTTGGTCTTGGTCCGGGAGAGAGCTACCCTGACAAGAAGATGTCCCAGCGCGTGGGTATCTGGGGTGTCGAGTCCGTTTCGGACCTACACACTCATTACGACGTCCCTCAAGAGAACGGAAACAGAATGGAAGCCAGATGGCTAACTCTCAGAGACGCGAAATCTCCCAGCATCGGATTGCGGGCAACTCGTCTAGGAACTGGAGAACAGTCACACTTCAGTTTCGTCGTGTCACGCCACAGAGATGACACTATCCAAAAGGCCAAGCATCCTCATAACCTCTTTGAAGAGGATGCCACTCTTTTCAGGCTGGATGCCAAGGTCGCTGGCGTGGGATCGGCAGCTTGTGGTCCTGGTGTGAGGGAGGATCTTTTGGTCAAGACCGAGGAAGTGAGCTTTAACTTTTTGATAGAACCACTCTAGACTGTAGACATGTATCAATGAACTATGCAATTCTTATTTTATCTGTCAGCATGATATCAACACCCTAGCTCCAATGGCAAGTGCCACTCCCTCTCCCGCGGCAAGTCAAATGAGAACACTGTATTAACTTGACTCAAAATGTCAAGCAAGGGCCCCTAAGCACGAGCATTAATTACTTGGAAAGCCAATATAAGTAATCAAATCGTTTTGAAGTATACTATAGACATCGCTTTATGCTTCGCTGCTACGTACAAGAAACTCAAAGGCGCATGAATTCCATGTACAACCATCACCCCAATGCTTTTAACCCTATTCTTCATTATTTCCATGCATCATTCAATCATCATTTACCTCCACGATCTCAGTGAGCATCGAGTCAATAAAGGCACGCTGCTCCTCCAAGAAATGTCGCATGGCGGGAATGTCGTACTTCTTCTTGGCTAGAGCCAGCTTGCGTTCTTCCTTGGACTTGGCGCGGAGTCGCTCCTCGAGGATCTCGAGGCGATACTCGGTGTATTGATGGTAGAGCTCATCGAGGTTGCTAATGCCTCGAACACCGGTGAGGACACTCTCATCACGGACAAAGGGGGACTTGGGTCGAAGGGAGGTGACCATGGTGATACGCTCACGACCGCCGAGGGCCTTGAGGGCCTGGTGCTCGATGTATCGGCCCTGAAGGATAACAGCAGTGCCCTACCATAGATTAGCTCAAGTTTTTTGTCAATCCAAGTATCAACATACAGTGCTAGGTCCGCGGACCTTGATAACGTCACCGTTGGGCTTGCGCACAGCAGTCTCGCCACCAACCATGCCAGTGCAGTCGGACATCATGACGACGCAGACAAAGGGGAAGCTATCGTAGTGCCAGGCCACAGAAGACAGGTTGTCGTTGTCGGCACCGTCGCGGAGCTTATTCTCGCCGATGGAGATCTCGGCGTTCTTGTCGTCGCTGACGGAGATGTTGATGTTGGCAACGTCAAAGTCGAAGGCGGGGACAACCTCTACGCCGGCGACCTGAGAAATCTTGGCGAGAGTCTCGGGGGAGTGCCAGGCATCGTAGGTGAAGGGGGCCAACCTGTTCAAGTTAGTGGGTGCCCAGATTGGTACAGGGAAAAGACGACTCACTCGTGACCCATTCCTCGGACCATGTTGGCGTTGAAGGTGGAAGCGTACTGGCACTTTTCCAGGACAGTCTCGCTGAAAATCTCGGCACGCATCTGCTTGATAGCGTCTTCGCTAAAGAGGGGGAAAGGCTCGGAGCAGGCGTTGGGAGAGATACCATGGCCCTCAAGACCAATCTCCTTCATGCTGAGGATCTTGGAAGGGGCCTGGAAGGCAAGATGCTTCTCGGCGTTCCATGACTCCTTCTTGGTGAGCTTAGAGCCCTCAACTAGAGACTGAGGAAGCTTCTTGGATGGCCTGGTAGCCCGCTTGGTGGCAGGGCCGACGACGTGAGGAGGGGGAGGGTGGGAGATGAGACCAGGCATTTTAGGTTTGGAGAATTGGAGACTTGGGGAAGAAGCTTGGGGATTTAATCTGATAAGAGATTCTCTGCAGTGTTTTGGGGATCAATTCCATCAAGGAGGGATACCCATGGGATATTTATGTTGTGATAGACCAAGTCCCCAGACGCTCTCCCCGCGTTTCCCGGGACATGAGCAAACGTGGAGGTGGTCTCGGACCTCAATCAGTCGGCCAGGCATCCGATAACCACAGTCGGCATCCTGAAAGTCCTCCTTGTTAGGCTCTCGGAAGTCGAGTGTGTCACATGGTCATCGATGAGGCTCCCGACCCTTGTCAAATATGGCTTACTCCACGTTGTTAGCGCCCCTTGTGGCAGAAGCCGAAGCGAACCCTCGGGTCCCTCAGCCGAGCTCCGGATCCGGCACTTTGAAGGCTTCAGCAAAGTCGTGGGGAATTTGCCTCTTGGGGTGAGTTGGGGTCTGCTGTGGTGATTCCATTGGATGGACGCATCGCCTCATTCAAATCCCGCGCTGTGGACCATGCAGAGTGTACATGACAGGTGATGATATCTCGGATACCAAGACTTTAGATAATCGCCATCAGGAGAGGGTAGTTGGCTCGGCTACTTTGACTTGCTGCTTCTCCTTCCAGTGATGTAATAGTATCAATGAGTTTGTGCACAGCATCATTTACTCAAGCCATGTCCTGGGGTTACTGGCAGGTTGACAGTGGTGGTTGTCTTGTAATTGACGTTGTTGCGAATGTCGACCAATCTTGAAAATATCGCTTGCGAGATGATCTACTTTTGTTCTTAGCTTCATTTAGATAGTCAAGCGGCAGAAACATGCGCCGCAACCCTTCAACGCATGGTGGGGGTCGTCGTTGGGCGTGATCTAGGTTGTTGAGCTAACAGGGACAGCGAGGCCATGGTGATGGGGCCTGTCTGGCAGGCATATCTTGGCGTTGCAGCACAGTGACAGTGAAGATCAAGGTCCACAGCCATAGCCACAGTCACAGTTCATAGTCATAGTCATAGTCATAGCTCGCAATGATAGCGATAGTAAGAATGACTGACTGTAAAAGGTGACCGAAATCTCTATCCTACACACTGCGTTATTTGGCCCCGGCAACAACCATGATCAGCAACGATATATCTCACTCCAGCACATTCTAACCTCGTTTCTCACAGTTTTCACAGAGTCGGTCTCGCCGTCGCCGAGTCACAGTCTTGCCTGGACTTCCTTCGCAGACCTCTATGGATCCCCCACCGCCACGCCGAAAGAGCATCTGGACCTGAGACTTTGTAACAAAAGGAAAGGAAGAATTCAACAAGCGACCCGAGTTCCTTCTCGGCTTACCTTCCGATATGACTATCGGGATCCTGCCTTACTGAAGGCTTGGGGGTGTTTGGGTGGCCCCTCGGAAGGGGGGCATCGCGCTGTTGATGGGCCTCTCAAGCAAGTCATTAGGACCGAACGGGCAAATCAATCACCAACGCGCGTCATATCAGATCACTGGACTATGTGGTGTTCCGCTGCAATAGTTATTGAAGAACAGTATGGACTTGGTAGGGGATTTGACATGAGACCACCTCGCAATCATCAATTAAATCCACGCCAGCCGATAGCAACAACAGCACGAGCGCTCTGAGAGCTCAGCTTCAGTAACGCATAGGTTAGACGCGGCCCTACATTTGAATATAATTCACTCAGCGATAAGAGATTCACGCATCTCAATGTACTTTATGAGTCTGGTGTTTCCGGGCCGGTGCTGTACCCCCAGACTCACCAAGTCCACCAAGGCACCTAATCCAGTGCGTCGCGTCGCGTCGCGTCGCGTCTTGATGGAGGGCGTGATTGGCATCCGATACAGGATAATATGGGTAGGTGCCAACGGACAATCAAGTCCTGTGGATCAGGCAATCGATCGGTGTCTGGGCAATGTCGAGATGATGCTCCTAATGTACCACCAAGCTCAATGTTGCGTTGCCAGTCTTAGCCCTTAGTGAGCTCACGACGCGTCCAAATTCAGAACGAATCCCCTCTGGCTTATGATTGGCGGCTGATCGGTCCACTTACTTGCCTTTCATTGGATATTGGAGCGGAGAGGACTGGGGCTGTTTCTTTGATAACAGATAAGCCCAGAATCTCCCTCACTTTGGGTGTTATCTGTTAACACCTGATCTGTCACTCATCTTTCCAGTGGTTCACCTCTCAACCATACAGATCCAGCTACGATTCGAGACATTTTACCAATAACCACAAATACAATCGTCATTGCCGAGATTTTTCAATACACATCATGGAAAATAATATATTGCATATCTTACCACTATAATTTCTTGTCAATTCTTACGCTCCATACTGCAACCGTGGCCAATATGCAGGTCTATAGGGTAAGGTGTCTGACTGAACTGAACACTGCCAGAGCCCGGACTGTGAACGTTCTGACCCGAACATATGAGGCGGTACAAAAGAGAAGTAGGTTGGAAGATTACGGGTCTTACGAGAATCTAATGTGTTTCCCCTCGAGATACTAAACTAACTGGGCTGTTGTGGCCGTGCCAACATGAGTTATGTGCAGTTGTCACTTCTCGTCAGCAGCTGAGAAGATAACCGCGATAGAAAACAATCAGAGCCATAGCTAGTAAGTGCTTTTCATGCTTGCTTCTAGTGCTAGAGTGAATCATAGCGGAGTCTACATCTCACAAGTCAAGTCTATGTTGGGCAGTGCGATCTAGCTCACGCGGTGTCACAAGTTCGAAAATGAAGTCGGGAGCATCATGTCCGCCTCTAGCTGAATGATCCTAACAAAATGGAGTTTATTCCGGCGTGACAATATTATTAATGTAAATCTGGGCCAACGTTTGGGAGGGTGTGCCTAGATGGCCATGATCATTCCGGCAGTTGCCTACACATCACCAACAAAGCGGGAGCAACCGCATATCTGCCGGTAGAACTACCGGCACTTCTAGACGAGCTACGCCGTATTACCTGTCACATACCTCTACACCCATAGTTGCGGAAGAGGGTGTATGGAACCGAACCCCGACCCCTGATGACCGTGCTGCGCTCAAACGTCGTGGAACCAACACTGGCTGGGCTGATGCGAGTAGATCATGCCCGGAATGGGCGTCAAGAGTTAAATTGCCCCGGCGATCTTTCAACTGTCTAAAGTACTTAAAAGCCCTCGGGGAGCTTGAGCTGTGGTTCTCTCTTTGTGAGCAGTGGACTTGTGTTGTTGATGCGTCCCCATTCATGGGCGTCCAGGCAGGCTTGACGTGAAGCCAATACACCAGGACGTGTTCTTTTAACAACAGCATCCTCATACTCGTTTAATGCCGACCTTAATTCTTCCGCACCCTTGTTCTCCTTCAGAGCTGGCAGCACCTTCTCTACAAAGTCGGCGACATCAAGGATGACGTGATTTGCGCCTTCACCACGGTCTATGCCTGTCAGACATCACAGCATCGAAAATGGGTCGGACGGACTTACACATGGCCATGGCGTGGATGGCGTCTCCCATTAGAACCACCCGACCGGTCGTACGGAGACCTTGTGGCGGAGGAAAGTCCTGGGGAGCGAGAGGCTTGAGTTCCGCATCCTCGGGGACGCTAAGTGCAAGAGTTCGGAAAGGCTCAGCCCAAGTTTCGGCGAGACGTCTTATCAACTTGTACTTCTCATCATCCGTGGGTGGGATCTCGGTGGGTGCTGGGTTGTCGAGGAAGCCCTCGCGATATGGCCAGGACACGCACATCTGGTAGACGTATGGGTGGAAGACGTCACCATGGTTACCCGGCGTATCAAGCACTGTTTGGTTAAAACCACAAGAACCGAATGGGGGTACACGAACTTACGGCTAACGTATACGAAGGAATCATTTGCGGACGAAGTACCCTGCATGAAGAAGGGATCTAGCTCCCGGAGTGACTTGGTCTGCTCCGGCAGTAGGTCGAGTTTCACCCCCAGCATCCGGACGGGGATTTTGTGTGTTTCCGAATTGTCCGGGAAGAGGGTATGGCGCACGACGGACTGGGCACCATCGCAAGCGACGAGAAGCCGTCCAGTGGCCGACTCGCCGTCATCAAACGTGGCGGTAATAGAGTCAGGGCCGTATGACAATACGGCGAGCTGTTTCTCCCACTATACGCAGAGCCAGGGCGTCAAAATGAGGTTATTCTACTACGACAGGGTTGATGTTGGGTAAAATACCTCAATCTCGATATCCGTCGCCAAGATGTTCCGCAGACCCTCCCGAGTGACACGGATGCGGTCCGACTCGGGGGCCTTGGGAGTCGAGGCCTTGAGCTCTCCGGTGCTAATGTCAAAGAAGGGAAAGCTTGACGACAGACCCTCGGCGACAGCCGATCGATCAACATAGGCCTCCGGGAGACGCTCGACAAGGTTGCCGGGCAGCAGCGATCTCAGCGCCGGGAGGGACCAGTGCAACGTCAGGCCCCAGCCGGCGCCGCGGGTGGCGAGGTCAGCGTCTCGCTCAAAGACGCGGCTGGGGATGCCCTGCTGGCGGAGGTGCTGGGCGAGGAGCAGGCCACTGATGCCGGCTCCGATGATGAGCACGGGCTGTGGCTGTGGCTGTGGTGAGGAAGTCATGGTGTGCTGTTTTTGGCGAATGCTGTGTCGAGCTTTGTTTGATCGACATTAATAGATCGGAAACAACTAGAGTTTTTACCATCTGCTCCGCAGGCATTGATCTTGAGGGGGCTCCGCGTGGCTATACATGATTACTGTACATGCAGATTCACACCACTCTTGTCGACTCTCAGGCCACTTTGCGGTAGCGAGGGCATCTTTTCCCCCCAGAACCAACACACGGACTTTTTCGTTCCGGCCGGTGACATAAGAATAGCTTACGTGCTTGCTAGGGCCAGTTGAAATGTGGGCTACCCGCAGAGGTGGCCTTCAAGGGTCGTGGAATGCAACGTCAAAGTCCCGGACCGAGGGCCTCTATCCCTGTCTTTCAACGGTTATCTGTTGGTTCTGCCTCTATATTCCTGGCTAGTCCAGTAATTACACGTCGTACATTTATCTAATCGAAACGCTCATGCCTTGGAAGGAAAAAAGGAAACATGGTAGTTAGCAACCCCGGCCCGCTGCCCGACTCGGACGCTGCTGTCACCTGTCATCTCTACGTGTAGGTTGATCCCACGCTGTTGCTGGTGCTGGTATCCTTGCCCGCTCCGCTCGCCCCCATCTCGACCGTGTATGTGACAGACTTCATGATGCCGTTGGACCCCTGCAGGATGTTCTCCTCGCTCCCACTGCGCGATTTATTCGCCGCAGACGTGAAGACGGTCGTGGTTCGCCCGTGGCTCATGTCTTTGAGCTTGTATGCGTTGCTGCTCTTGAAGCCATGGCTCCGATTCTTGGTGTTGGGTGTGTTGTATTCGTCAGAGTGCTTGGAGCGATACTGGCGAGCCTTTTTGAGAAAGATGGGCGCAAGAAAAGGGAGAGACGACACCATGTTCTGGAGATGGTCAGTAGAGCACTGAGAAGTATTGTAGTGATGCTTACGCCGACGTTGAATTCGATGGTGCCCCAAAGCACCAACATGGTCGAGTTTCCATCGTTTGGGTTTGTGATGCGATCGATCTGCGTATATCGCATGATGCCGCATACCGTGGTGAAGATTCCCAGGCCGAAAATGCCAATCAGACCAAGCTTCTTGGAGAGCCGTATCTCCAGCTTCCACAAGACGGGGACGGGCAGCACAGCGACGACAATGTCAGCGACGATGGTGACGACTGCGTAGCCCGTGAATGACGGGCCAGGAGCCAGACACGACCCATCCATTAACGGATTCCATGACTTGGCGACCTGTGGCAGTGACGATGAGCCTCATATCTTGGCCGTTGACGTGGCTGACTTACTGGCTTGCATGCAAAGATGAGGACGAGGGTACAGGCAAAGTGCGACAGGAACACGGCCACGATGGTGAACCACACGATGGCCCGATACCTGCTGTGGTCTGTACCGTTGAGTAGACGCAGGTAGCTGATCAGGAGGGCTATCTTGAAGAAGCTGATGCCCAGTTGGTAAAAAGGTCTCCCAGCATAGTTGATGCGCGTATACGTGACGAGGTCCTTCTTCGGCCGCAGACGAAGAGGAAGTCCCAGACCGTACCTCGTCTCTGTGATATTTATATCCATTAGCGAGTGTCCAAGCCACAATCCCAAAGGAATCGAGATACGTACGCGCAATGCACATGGCAGAGTAGATGATGGAAAACACCATGGACACGAACGACACCCAGTCATCGCTGGCGAGACCACGGTTCTTGTACCGGATGTACAGACGCGCCACGACCACTGCGCTGGCAATCACCCCCAGAGCGACGCAGATGGCAATGATCTTGCGCCATTCCGAGACGCGCTCGGCTTCCTCTGTGGCGTGAAGAACCCAGCCCATTGTCGAGTCGAAGAAGGCGTGGCATACGGTGGTCGAGTAATTTAGAGGAGAGACACTTTGTTGTTGGTTTGGGACACCAATTTAACAAAGACATATTTTTGAGTTCTCTTGTGTTCAAAGGATTAAGGAGTCGATCAACCCTGACCTGTCAATGGAGCGACTCTGAAGCTCGCCATGGTCCAATATGAGGCGAGAGATTGAACCCCCCTTACCCATGACCCATATCGGTAGACGAACTCTCTTCTCTCCAAGTCTCCCCCGTCTTCATATGAGACCCAGAAGAAGAAAAACAACCCCCTTTCCTTCTCGAAGGCGGTCTCGGATCATGCAGAGACTCTCGACCTGGCCACCTTATTCGTTACCGTGCGATACATGATGTGACTGGGCACCTTTCCCGCGCGACAGACCCAACAGACTCGTACTTCAGACATCACCCCAAGATGCAACGGCTGCATGTCTCGCGCAGGGACCAGGTCGGATGGAACCAACAGATCTTGCAGGGGGGGCCAACGACGGACCGCATCTGGTCCATGCAGCAGGGCCCCCTCCCCGTCCAGGGAAGGATGTCAAGCGGGCGTTATCACCCCAGTGGGAATCCGGAGCAATATCTAGATTACCAGTAGATGCCCGTTGTGGCAATCACACAATGTAGCATGGGGTATGGAGCTGAGCTGCATGAGCTGGGGACACTTCAAGGGTTTCAGGTCGAGTCGACTGAGTGGCTTTTCTTGTGCTTGCATCAGCTCGTCTCTGCTTGCCTCTCTCGTATCGAACTCTCCTCGCTTGTGCCACTTTTTTCTTATTTCTTCGGCCTACGGGTCATTCGGGCTTAGACTTGTTTCCTCGCACTTTACACTTCATTTCCTCCTTTGTACTGGATATACCATATATATATATACTTAATAACCGCTGGTCGTTTATCTCTTTCATTTTTGTTTTATGCGCTTCAACATCACAAATTCTTTTGTCTACTCCCCTTTGTCCCACGCGTTAAACATGTCTTCCCTGGAGGATCACCAGAAGGACGTCTACGTCACCCACTCGTCGCACGGGTCCGAGAGCAGCGCGAGCAATGTCGACGGCGCGTGGAAGTTCCTCGACGACCATCGCGAGGTGGCGGCCAACAGTGAGCCCGTCGACATCGACCGCCTGAGGCGCAAGATCGATTGGCACATCGTGCCTCTGATGTTCTGCTGCTACACGATGCAGTTCCTCGACAAGGTCATCCTCAATGTCAGTACACACACACCACCCCCCCTGTCCATGGTGAGACCTGCATGTGCGTAATCTAACATTGCATTCTGCAGTATTCCGCCGTCATGGGAATGAACAAAGACCTTGGTCTCAAGGGCAACGACTTCTCCAACGTCGCCACGTTCCTGTTCGTCGGACTGCTTTGCTTCGAGGTCCCCAACAGTGAGTGCCAAGTTCTTCCCAAGAAGACAAGCGATTAACGAGATCAAGTCTACTTCCTGCAGGTTCTTCCCGCTGCCAAGTGGCTTGGCGCCAATGTCATCCTATGGGGCGTCGCTACCGCCTGTGGTGCCGCCGCTCACAACTACACCACGCTCCTCGTGTCGCGAGTCTTCCTCGGTATCTTCGAGGCCACCATTGGCCCTTCCCTGATGCTCATCAGCAGCCAGTGGTACACCAAGTCTGAGCAGGCTCCTCGGTTTTCCTTCTGGTATCTCGGTCTGGGCCTGGGTCAGATCATCGGAGGTCTTGTGTCGTTTGGCTTCCAGCACATTGGTCCCGGTGCTTCTCTTGCAGGCTGGCGTATCATGTTTGTGACTCTCGGCTGCATCACTGTGGTTATCGGCCTCTGTACCTTCTTGCTCCTCCCCGACACGCCCATGAAGGCCAAGTGGTTGACACCTGGTGAGAAGGTTGCCCTGCTCAAGCACGTCAGTGTCAACCAGACTGGTATCGAGAACCGCAAATTCCGCCCCAAGGAGATCGTCGAGGCTCTCTGTGATCCTCAGCTCTATCTCATGCTCGTCTCTGTTGTCTTGGTAAGATTACTGCCTGGGTCTGACTTTTTTGCACCATACTAACCTTTGATTTTAGCTCTCCGTCTCGAGCGGTGTTGTCACTACTTACTCTTCCACTCTGATCCGCAACCTGGGCTACAACCCCAAGAGGGCCGCTCTCATGAATATGCCTTCTGGTGTCGTTAGCATCTTCTTCACTCTTGGTGTCGGAATCGGAATCCGGAAGCAGTCGCACCGTTGGGCATGGATCATTGCCTGCATTATCCCTGCGTGAGTCATTCTGGAGGAATGTCTGATAATCTGCTAACAATTTTCTAGCATCGTCGGTGGTGCTCTGATGTCCTTCCTCCCTGCCACCAACAAGGCCGGCTGTCTCGCGGGTATCTACCTGGTCAACGCCGTTGTCGCTCCCCTGACCATCTTCTACAACGTAAGTTCCCCCGAGGACCCGGTTTCCACTCTCACTAACGACCAACAGTGGACTGCTGCCAACTTTGGTGGTGCTACCAAGCGAGCCTTTGCCGCCGCCATCGTCAGCGGTTCATTCTCGCTCGGAAACATCATCGGACCCCAGACGTTCCAAGCCAAGGATGCTCCCGACTTCCGCCCTGCCAAGCTCGCAGTCATGGGAACACAGGCCGGCTGCGCTGTGACCACCTTCTCTCTATTCCTGTACTACGTCTGGGCCAACAAGAGACGCGACGACCGCAGCAAGGGCCTGGAGGATTCGTACATGTCACCCGAGGTCTGGTCGACCATGACGGATAGGGAGAACAAGTTCTTCCGGTACACTTATTAGATCACGCGTATCATAGATAGATCCTAGAATGGACCCTGAATGCAGTTTTACGTCCTTGAACGATCTTCTCCTGCAGTTTGCGTTCGCGTCATTTTGTTCATGCACATGTCAGGCCAGTGTGATGTCCCGCACAGGGCAGATCAGATTGCGGCTTTTTAAAGAACCCTTGATGTGCCCATTTCGTTTCCAAAGTGGGCTAATTGTCATTTTTCGCATCTCTACCCCGGTCACGGGCTGAATCTGAAATCCTGGTAGGATAAGAAAGCTGTGACCATGTTAGCAGAGCAAGGATGGTGCTGGTAGATTAAATGTCGTCTTTTCAAGGTTGGATGAACACCACGATAGGTAATCATGTCGCCTGCAATCTGATAGTTGAGAGTAGGAGTATCTCTTCCCTCGTGAGGGCGTATGTGTGCTGACCTTGTGAGATGGTTGTTATCTTGGGCCCTTGGAGTTTGCCCAGAGCCACTAAGTCGGCAATCTTGACCGAAACGCTAGCAGTAAGATGGGCAGATCTCCCGAAAAGAATACCGAGTCTATTGGCAATGTACCGACGGAGAAACTGTCGATCAACCCCGTGGCTTCACCATCCACAGTCTCGCCACGAACAAACAAAAGTCGTCGTCAACAACCCACCAAACAGGCTTCCCGAGAAAGGAGCCTAGTTCGGCTGCTCCGAGCGTGACTGACTGCCCCGAGCGTTACGGGCCGTCTCACCAAACGCGTCGACCGCAGGATCTACAGGGTCCAACCTTGATGAGTGGCATGACGCTGGGGACAGGGAAGTAGATCCAAACGCCTCCGCTCCTCGCTTGCGCGAATCGCACGTTTTGAGGGGGAGTACCCCAGGATATCGAGTAATGACGCCTATTGCGGTTGAACGTCTGTTTCCACTTCAAAGGGGGTGCAGGGGAGAACGGGAGCGAGGCCAGGGTTGCAGGAGCTGGAGATTGTCAGACTGTTATCGGAGAATGCTCGTATGATGGGGTTTATGGTGATTGAAACGTTCATATCAACAAACGTTGTCCTTAATGGCCGGAGCCGAAAGACAGTGACCAGCTGGGGGCGGAGCCGGTCTCTCGCCCTGATCTTAGCAACAATAACGACCCCCACTCAGAAGCCGGCAAACATTACCCAAAGCACTAACATGTCACTCTTTGTCCACGAATAAACAATTGTATGAAACATTCTTGGGATTCAGGTTCGCTCAAGGCCATGACCAACAGCACCTGGCTTGTAGCCCCTTATATCCATGTGTCTGCTATATGTTAGTTGACCTCTCGACCCCCTTCCCTTTGATGCCTGAGCCGCACCTGAAACTATCGGGAGGGCCTAGATGTAGGTAGGTTCGGGGAAAAGTCAGAGACTTGAGGATGCTCTTGGGGATATCATGCAAATCACACGTCTAGTCAGGAGCACAGGGCAATCTTCCCTCAAGCATACCTGATTATGAGACCTCGGCTCTTAGCCCACAGAAAAATAGTAGATAAAGTTGCTGAAAGATGAAACGAGTCGAGTTTATCATATTGCCTAGCAAAAACAACTATGGCCTTAGTACCGTCTGTTTAGTACGAATTTTACGTGCAAACTCTATTAGGCTCGCATGGTGTCGACGGGCACCTGCCATACATGGGATGATGAGGATGTAGGCAGAGCTGATATGCGTATGTGTTAGTGATGGAAGGTTTGATTGATAGTAAGTATGAGGAAACACGATTGAAAACATACTGATCGATCCTTTGACTCTTTCTCTATCGCCGGCCTCACTGTGGATTGCGAGGGTTCAAGGCTGCTGGGCTGAGTTTCCCAGCTTTAAGACACTTGTCAACAAAGACATGGACATTTGATTCAAAACCAAATCACAACTCAACTAGTCTAATCTGTAATTCATTCATGCCTTCTATTTGATTCGCCAATTCGGACAACGTTTGCGGTTACAGCGCCAAAAACAAAAATAGATCGACGTCGTCTCACCGACAACATAGCCAAACTGCACAACACCAAAAAGACAACCTCTCAAAGCCTCGAACGAGCGACTTGATGCGTAATCTGGGAATCGAACCCAGGGCTCCCCGACGTTACTCGAATGGCAACGGAGAATTTTACCACTAAACCAATTACGCTGTTGTTGAGATGTGGTGATCCATCTTGGTGGTGGATTATTGGTGGAGCGAGGTGCAAAATCGGCTTAGGTGCGTTGCCAGTTGAGTAGACAGAGTGAGACATGGGCTTTGGCTAGCCTCTACTGGATGAAAGTCACAGCTTGGGAAAGGACGAAATAGCAATGAATTATGCGTTGTCAAGTACAGAAAACTTGAACTATTAATGTATTATCACACCGTTCAACAAAGGTAGATGATGCGTAATCTTTCGAAGCCCCTTCTCATACGGCTGATAAGCTCGTCAAAGTGTATCTTGTCCGCTGGCCTCGCTGATAGGTCGATATTCTCGGCCTCGCTTATGACCATGTATCTTCCATGTGCACATGGTCGAAGAATGAAAGGCCATCTTGAACCCATGAGGATCCATAGCTCGTCTCCTTCCTCCGCGAAAAATCTGCTTCTGACTGTATGGCCACGACTTGTCACGAAAGCTGTGTCGTAAAAAGCATTGGCCCATACTAGTAGATGTCGTTCCAAGGTATCTATATGTAGACCTCGGACTCGTAGGATAGCATTGTTGGTGTTGGTAGAAGTCTGGATAACAGATGAACCGATAGCGTCATACTGGAATTGTTTGTTCTGCCCTGGAAGCTGCGCAAAGTGACCATCCTCCAAAATCTCAGATGATGCCCAATCTGGCACTCATGACGGTAACACGCCTGGCCTTGTCTTGGTCGCTCTGACGGCGAATGCCAGCATCTCCAGGTCTCTCTCAAATTCGAGAATTTTCTTGGCCGTATGCAAAATAATGTCATCGAGGGTGTTGGACTTGCCATAGTCGGTTTCGATATCATATCTAGGGTGCGCCAGTCCTAAGAAAGCGAAGATGCGATCTCTAGGATCAGAGCTTCTGCAGTGTCGAGATCCAGCCAGCACCTTCTTAAGGTCCTCATCACCCCTCCACGTCTTTTTACTGTTGAGTAGCAGCTCTATGGCCTTGAGGGAGTCTAAAGCATGCCTGTTCCTCTTGTATACCTCTATCAGGCGGTCTCTATCACCTTTCGTCGCTCTAGCTTTGGATCTCATCGTCAGATGGTAGAGATAGTCGTCTATTCGAAAGTTCTGCAAGACTTGGCAGAGGAGTAGGAGGAAGGAATTTTTCGAGGACGAAATAGTGCTGTCGTAATACATAAATATGGCCCGGCATGAGCATATGAACTCTTGGTGTATCCAGGCACGTCTCCACCAAGGACGTTGAACGAAGTCATAGAAAGAAGCCCAACCTTCCATGGAAGCGGCATCTGAAAGATTTTCTTGCAGGATGTGCTGGACGATGCTGTGTGGGGATTGGATTTGCTTGGGGTTATCCCGTCGATAGGTTTCATGGGCTTCGTCAAGTTCCTCCAACCAGTTTAGTCCGTTTGAGCCAGTATCGTGTGAGCCAGCCGTTGAAAGCGATATGAAGGTTCCTCGGGAGTTTGTGTAGATATCCCGCATAAAGCCGACCTGATGCGACCGTTCAGCGTCGCTCTGCTGATTGATGCATATTTGATCGACCCAGAGGATGCATTCTCCTCCTATATCCCTAGCCTCCCAAACCGCTAGAGTCTGATCAAGAGCATGACTCAAGTTGGCGAATACATTGAACGTGATGCCCTCCAAGAGGATGGGTTTCGCTTTCAACGGGTCACCTGCGCAATATGACACTGTGTGGTAACTCCGGCTGGCTTCTCGTAGGCCTGACTGTGGGAGGAATTTGCACTGGATCAACTCGCAGTGCTCGTCTTTGAAAACATGGATCAATCTGATATCCTGCGCTGTCGAGTCCAAGTCGCTGTAGGAGTACGATTTGTAGAAGAAGTCGTTTTCTGGAGTCGCAAATATCCCTTGAGAGGGCGCTGGGCTACTGCTTGGCGTTTCAACCCTGACCCGCTCGATGTCCTCAGCAAGCAGCCGTTGGAGAGCTCTCCGCAAGCGCGGGGGTCTTTTGGCACGAGGAACCTCGCCAAGATCGCCCTCTGGAGCAAGTGAAAGAACTATCCGGTCCGACATGACGGTAGATGCAGAAACCTGAAGCGCTCAAGTCTTGATGGGAGGATGAGATGTGTTGGTAGGAGCAAATCCTGCTGGGCTGAAGCCTCGGGCGGTCATGCCTGCATATTTAATTATCACTCGGTAACAAGGCACTGGGCACTGCCACTGTCTGCAAGGCTGGTTATGGATGGTTCGCCTATGGTTCGCCATCAAAATTAGTGCTGTGACCAATCTCTACAATTTGTTCCAAATAACAATCTCATGATAGGAGAGATTCTTGGAATAGATATCCGAATATTCTAGAATCTGGCCGGAAGATAAGTTGTTGAGCCCAGCCGAGCCATTAAGAGAGCCATGACACTCAACTAGTGCAACACAGGCGGCAACATCTCACACTCTTACGACAATGAACTGCGAGCCGTCTTGATAAAGAAGGGCTTGCACGTCTCAGTAACGTGCCAGTTCTTATGCGCGGCCCTGTCCGCCCCCTTGGGGCTCATGCTGTGGAAGTAGATTTCGTCCCAGACGTTGGGGTCAAACTCCTTGCCTTCAAAATTACCGTTGACGTGGTCGTCCCAGTGCAAGTCCATCGCTCTGAAGGTGAATTTCAGCCCTAAAGATGTGGCACTCGCTTCATCATCGCTCTCGTCCTCGTCCTCGCCCTCGTTATCGTTGTCGTTGTCGTTGTCGTTGTCGTCTTCACTCATTTCTTCATCGGTTCCCTGGCTCTCATCGTCGTTCTCGCCCTCATCCCCATCGTCACCATCACTGCCATCGTCCACATCAGATTCAGCCTCATCCCCGGATCCAGACCTCTTGTGACCAGCAAAGCAATACCATACGAGGTATTCGTTGGCCCCCCCATCACCACCGTCGTGATCATAATAGTCAAAGAGGTTGAACTGCATCTCAATCGATGGCTTGGACCTGGAAGACTTGGAAGTGAGGATTTTGCCGGCAATTCTCTTTCTACTGGGGCAATTCCAGCGTCGGGAGAGGAGTTTGAGCGGCTTCTTCCAGACGTCTAGCGGCGCACTCCATTCCCCAAACCAGAAGATAAAGGTGATCTTCTTCAATGCCGGTATTTCCTCTTTGATCTGCAGGAGTAGTGGCATGAGGTAACGAGGGAAATCATCACTATCCCAAAATTCGTAGTCAATGTCTTCTATTTCATCCGACTGCGATACCTCGACAATGAGCCTCTCACACTTCTTCTTCATCAGACCAGGCAGATTGTCAAGACATGTCTTGAACTTTTCGCTGTTGAGTCCTCCCCCTCTTGCCCATTCACTGGGTTCTTGGATCGGAAGTACCAGGGAGAAATCGCCTCCATAAGCACGGCGCCCGAGATCGGCAGAGATGACTGGATGAACGTAGAGTAACGGGCTGGCCTCTCTGGTGTACCCAGAATGGCCTGGGTCTAGAATGCTGGCTTTGACATCGGTGTTGAAGGCTAGATCGTACACGAGGTTGCGAATTTCCGGAGGGAGATGCAGAAAGGACGTCGGTTCGGATGAAGTCATATTGAATGAGCCAGAGGAAAGGGATGAAGAGGAGAAGAAGTTTTGCTGACTTGGAGAAGTGGGAATAAGACCTATTTATGGGCTTCAACCGACCAACAGAGCTCTGACCAACAAGCGTTGGTTGATTAGTGCTTGACCTAGGCAGCTGCGAAGATTAACAGGGGTTTGCAGGCCTAGAGTTTCATCCAAGTGAACTAATAAATATGAGCTGCAGATTCGATGGGATTGTCACGTTGTATTGGCACGTCGTGCTGGCTCTAGTACAATATTCGGAGAAAGAGAGCTTGCATTCACCTGGAATCCTGCCATTGCATACTTATTCTTGAGATACATACAAGACGCGGCGTAAATCACTGTAAGAAGTGATCGGCCAATTTCCAAGCACCCCAGCATCCAACACCCAGAGCCGACCAAGCAAGCAGACCCCTCGCGATGAGAATAGCCTGGACAATCTGGAAAGTCTTCTTCTCGTTCAACTTTGGGAACGGCTCTTCCGGAACATCCTTTCCCAAAAACTTGCACAACGGCTCATAGCCATCCTCAGCCTTGAACTCGAGCACCTCCTTTCCTCGCTTCTTCGCCTCGGCTCTCACGTCGTCGTAGTATTTGTTGTAACACTCGCCAGTAAAGATGTCGCCGTGACCGAAAAGTTCCCAGCAGTATTTCTCCGATTCTCGATTGAGTTTGTACCAGATCCTGTCGGTCGTCCATAGGAGTCCCGTCCAGTAGAACCAAGACGAAAAGATGAAGCCGAAGCTGTCGGCGGCACTGCGAGCCCAGACGTCAGGGTCAGGCCGCCCATTCAAGACGACCTTGACGTCGGGGTACATGTCCATGAGGTCGGCAGTGAAGAAGACAACGGGGAGATCGCAAATGGCATAGTGCCCATGGATGAGCTGGCGCAGCATCTTCTGGCGCACCTGCGTGTCCTTTTCACGCACCGTCTCCAGGAGAAGCTGCATACGGTCCACATGAGGGATGACCTCTGCCATGTGAAGGCATGGTGCGAAACCGATCTTTTCGAGGGCCGCTTGCAAGGAAGATGTGGCTGCTCGAGGGAGTCCAGCTCCGATGACGAGGAGCGGCACTTCCTTGCCCTGGTCCTGGCGCGGCTTGTTGTCTGTAATGAAGCGCATTTTGACAAATTTATTGAGTTGGAAATAGAATTGAAGCGACGAGCCGAAGAAAGTCATTAAATAGGTAATCTCACGCACGCAGGGTAAACCTTGAGGAATGCTAGTGCTTATCCTTTCGTCATGCAAGCCAACATTTTTGTCCTACTCTCGCAAAATCTATACTTGGTTCATCTTACGTTACCCAACCCCATGTAGTTCCAGCATTCTTTGTACAACGTCAGCAAAAGCGGTGAGGGGGATCGAATCCTGCTGTTTTGCACTTACTCCTCAAGCATAAGTCATCTTCAAACACAGCCCGTCGAGGCTCTTCTCCAAAGACAATCTCCTCACCGGAGCTCCATATCACCGCTTGGTTGCCGAATGCGTATTTAAACATTTGAGGGAAACCCTCAAAGTGTTTCAACTCGGACTTGTCTGCTACCATCTGCGCATAGATGTTGACGGCGGCGAAATGCCCCATTTGCATCGCGGGACTGCAGCGTCGGATGCCCTCAAACGAGACAATGTCTCCAATCGCAAAGTGCTGTGCCGCAACTGAGTCGTCATCCTTGATGTTTAGCCTAATATAGGTCAGCAGGGGCTACCAAGATCAGAGGACAGAACTCACGCAGTGGTCACTTTCACGTAACCCTTGTCATCTAGATAATGCGATGGAAGATATCCTGTAGAAGGAATGGGGTTGGAGGTTGCCCAAACAACATGGCCTGCCGTGATCTCGCCACCATCAGCCAATTCCACGACGTGCTTGCTGCTACCTTGAGACTTGACTGCTTTGGCTCTCTTCCCAAGTATCACGTTGACGCCTTGATCGCGAAGTGCCTGAAGAAGCAAACTTTTCAAGTCCGCTGGCAACGGCTCTGCGGCCAAGAGGGTTTGTCCGCCATGAAGCAGCGATACTCTGGTATCAGGGTGGGTGTGCAAGATCTCGGCGGCAATTTCAACTCCTACGGCGCCTGTTTTAAGAAGACAAGATGTTACACGGTGGATCACATATTTGAGAAGGACAGACTTCGAAACTCACCGCCCCCAATCACCACCACTCCATCTTTGGCATCCCGGATGGCCTTCACCTGATCCCTTACATCGGACAGAAACTCGGACTTTGTCAAGGATCGGGGGACAACCGGCCACGCTCTATGAAGCCCTGTAGCTGCGACGAAGAAATCGTAATGAATTGTGGATGGAGTGTCGCTGTTGAATGATATAATCGTAGCCTCTTTTGACTCTGGGGAAACAGAAGCAAGTCTGCCTTGGAGATACTTCACGCTTGGATGTTTCAAAATCTCCAGAGCCGAGTACTCTGTCCATACTTTTTGGCTGTACTCTTGACTGACCATGGCAAGCGGTGCCCCAATGGTGTGAACTTTTATCCAGGTCAGTCCAAAGGTCACACAGTAAGCCTTGCTATCTTACAGTATCCATCTCTCTCGTCGACTATTGTAATCGACACATCAGCTTTTTGGCCATCGGCATCATCGCTGGCAACCTTGTCGAGATCGAATCGGGCTTTCCGTCCTTGACACAAGTCGAGTAGGTTCCCAATAACGCTCAAACCGGCAAAACCACCTCCGGCAATGAGAACTCGCTGTGGGCGACTCGTATGATGATCGGCGGTCATGGTGCGAGATTGGATACGGAAGAACAAAAACCTTAAAGACAATGATATGAGAAGATATACGCGGAAAAATAACAAGTAGCGCTTGTCGGGCCCGATATCGGTCAAACGATGCCCGGTAATAATTCGAACTTCTTTTACCAGGTATGGGACTTAACCAAGTCTAGAAACGCTCAACCCAGGATTTGAGGCTAATGATACGAGAGCCAAGGCCATGGAACTTTGTCAGCCAGTCCGGTAAAAACCAGCCTTACCATTCTTAAGAGTCCAAGTGGGAAGTAATGCCGCAGCATGGACAAATCAAGATCAGATAAGATCAAGACATGCCACCCCCACGTGGGCCTCTTGGTCTTAGCTCGTGGGGAGTCTTGACTAAGCGGGAAAAGATTGGCTACGCCGTAGTAGTGAAGGCTGGTCTTTTCGGCATCCATCCATGCCCCCAGCATGCCATAGCCGACAGGTTATCATCGAGGGTGACGGTATCCACTAGCTCGGGCCAAGCTACCGAATAGACATGGTAGCATTAAATGGCTCAAGCTTTGTTGATCATTGCTTGAAGTGTTTGACGGTCATGTGGGATCTCGAAATGGTCTGGAATCTCTTCACTAGACTCTTGGCCATGTCTGTACCATCACTCCTGATGCCCGCCAAGTCGGAATCGCAGTTCAACACCATCATCAAGCTTATGTCGATTAAGCATAAAACAGTATGGGCCAATTTCTATCATGTCTACTATCCACCCGTAATTCATGCCCGACTGCTTGGCACGAACTCTTCTAGGCATGAACTGCGGAGCCGACTAAGCTAGGTTTTAGAAAAAAACCGTTGGCGCAGGGTGGTTCTCGTGTTGGGGGTCAAGAACCACCAATAAACCCCCCCTGACAAGAGGGGATCATCATGCTCGCTTGGGGGTCTCTAGAGCGCTAATGACACACACGATTCTTTTCGGAACTCGCACCGGCGATCTGATAAAAGCAACGGCATCCCCTCTTTCTTCGAGTACATCCTGCATGTCAACTCTGCATCAGTCTCTGCAGCAGCATCCATCATGGCAGCCCCAAGAGACTCGAAGGAAGACGTCGACGTCAAGGAGAGGGCCGTCACCCTCGACCGGCCCCAGGGCGAGATCCAGACCACCCTTTTCAGTCTGTTTCAACGCAGCTCCGAGAAGCAGGATCCCAATGGCATTGCTACGCAGCCGAGTGTGTTCGACGACCCTCAGCAGGCCCCGCACTTCCAGCCGCATCCCAAGTATGAGAACCTTCACCGGTTTGACCCAATGTTTACTTGGACATGGAGTGAAGAGACTGTAAGTACAGAGAAATGGGACTTGAGATACATTACTGACCCATCATACCTAGCCTCTCGTTAGAAAGCTGGACTGGAGGGTCCTATTCTGGGCTTGGGTCGCATTCATGGCTCTGAACATGGACCAGGCCAGCTTGGGACAGGCCAATGCGGATAACTTTCTCGATGACCTGAATCTGGATACCAATGGTACGTTCTCTTCATCGTTCCGCCACCATCCCCTACGCTGGCTCTGACATTAACACACCACCAGACTACAACCTCGGCGTCACGCTCTTCAGAGTGACATTCCTCCTCGCCGAAATCCCATCTCAACTCGTCAGCAAAAAGGTCGGCCCCGAAAAATGGATCCCAACACTCATGCTGTCCTGGTCAATCGTCGCCATCTGCCAGTTCTGGCTCAGTGGTCGTTCGTCCTTCCTCGCTGCTCGTGCCCTGATGGGCCTTCTCCAGGGAGGCTTCATCCCAGATCTGGTGCTCTACCTCTCGTACTTCTTCAAGGCGACGGAACTTCCTATTCGGATGGCGATCCTGTGGACGGCTACACGTCTGAGCAGTGTCGTTGCCCCGTTGCTCGCCTATGGCGTCCTTCGACTGAGAGGCGTCCACGGCTACGCCGGCTGGAGATGGCTCTTCCTCACCGAAGGTCTCCTCAACCTTGTCATCGGCTTCTGGTCCATCTTCATGATGGTACCCTCTGTGACCCAAACAAAGAGGCCATGGCGCAAGAACGGCTGGTTCAGCGAGCGTGAAGAAAAGATCCTCGTGAACCGCATCCTCCGCGATGACCCGTCCAAGGGCGACATGCACAACAGACAGCCCATCACCTTTAAGCTGTTCTGGGACTCCCTGTGCGACTTTGACCTCTGGCCCATGTACTTTTTGGGCCTGACCTTTGTGCTGCCGGCTATGCCTCCGGCTCAGTACTTAACCCTCACGTTGCGACAAATTGGCTTTGACACGCTCAACACGAACCTGTTGACCATTCCAGCGCAGCTGGGTACGACTATTAATGTGAGTAACTGACGTCTTTATCCTTCCATCTACATGTTTTGTCAGTTGCTAACATCTGTTACCTAGATGTTGTTGATCACCTACATCTCTGGCAAGGTTGGACAGAGGGCTCTCATGGGACTCTTTACCCAGCTCTGGTTCCTCCCGTGCCTGATCTCTCTGGCGGTTCTGCCTGCCGACATGAACAAATGGGGCATGTACGCTCTTGTCACGGTGCTACTCTCCTATCCGAATCCCCATCCCCTCCAGACGGCCTGGTGCTCCCACAACTCCAACTCGGTCCGAACTCGAGCTCTATCCGCCTCGTTCTACAACATGTCTGTCCAGCTGCAGTCAATCATCGGCTCCAACATTTATAGAGAAGACGATAGACCAGAGTATCGCCGTGGAAACCGGGTCCTTATCGGCATCAACTGTCTGAACATTGTTCTCTACATCCTCATCAAGGTTTATTATACTTGGAGGAATAAGCAGAAGGAGCAGAAGTGGAGTAGCATGACGACGGAGGAAAAGCTTCGGTATCTTGAGACGTCGACTGACCAGGGAAGTAAGCGGCTTGACTTCCGTTTCGTTACTTGAAAGGCAACTGCATTGTCTCGTTCGCCTGGACTAGTAACCACACTGCATGGCCAGAGAATCATGCTAGACGACGCCATCTTCCATCTCTGGAGTAGCCAGAGTCTCGCTTTGCGTACGCGATTGTATCCGAAGAAATAGATTGTCTCGTCAAATTCTTACCCAAATCGTTCAAGACTCCAGATGTTCCAGTGATTCTATAACACTCGCTTTTAATTTCCCTCGCTTGACTCCATTTTCGCGCCCTTTTCACTCTCTCATTGTCCCCCGTCATCTCAGCTGCTCTTCTTCTTGGTAACCCTCACAATGACGCCTAGAATATCCCAGAAAAGACCAAACCATCCTCGGCTCTTCTCAACGGCATTCATAGCACGAACCCAGCGCCAAACAAAGGCCTCCGAGTCGGTGTAGTCTTCTGCATAGCAGTCCCAAACAGCTCTCTCATCCTTCTTGGCGTCATCAACGTCGGGGTCGTCGATGGCCACCTTGGGTCCAATGAGCAGTGCTCTTCCAACGATGGACTCGTCCGCAATCAGCCTTGTCGCAGCGTCCAGAACGTCGGCGTGTTGGGCGGGTCCAGCAGTTCCCGTGAGAAAAGCCGCTTCTGCGCCGAGAGGGAACATGCTGGACTCGCTGACAAAGTAAGGGCAAATCATCGTCACTCGGACACCGTGCTTCCATACTGTGCCTCTCATGGCGCGGAACAGACCCGTGATGGCATGTTTTGAGGCTGTGTAGTGTGACTGGCCGCAGACGTGCCAAACACCCGCGTAAGAGCCCAAGAAAAGCAGACATCGGTCGCGTCCATCAGCCTCGGGCTTTTCATCAGAGTTGACCTTATCGGGTCCATTTCTGGGCAGCCAGAATAGAGCGAGGTTTGCCGTGTACATGGCACCCGTGATGTTGACATCCAGAATCTTGGTGCTTGGCTTGTAAGGCGCATCCGGGTCCGTGGGAATGGCCTCTGGGTTCTCAAACCTACGATTGGACTTGGGATCGACGATGCCAGCATTAGCCACCACGACATCGATACCGCCATGAGGCGAAGCCGCCGCCGCAGCCTTGAAGAAAGCCACCTGCGAGTCCCAATCCGTCACATCGCAGTGGAAGAAGTCATGGCTGGCCTTGGGGTACTTTGTCCGAAGCTCAGCGATGAGCTTGTGACCTGCTTCGTCATTGATGTCGCCGATCATCAAGTTCGCGCCGTGAGAAGCCCAATGGCGGGCAAAGTTGGCCCCGAGACCGAGGGAGCCGCCAGTGATGAGGATGGTCTTGCCTGTGAGGGTTGAAGCGTCGTAGGGGAGCGACGTGTCGACGGGGCCTGAGAGCCGCGTGGTTTTGGTGAGGTCGTGATACGCCATGGCTTCTGAGGTGTATACAGCCACACACAGACACAGACGATACTAGGTGGCAGGAAAAGTCAGGTTTTCGCGATAAATAGTTAGTCGTGAATGAGGATTTTAGCCCTCAACAAAACTGCCGAAGCTATCTCAACAAACATGCTGTGAAACGTGTCATATTTGCTTATGAGCCAAGATTGTGGCTTGGTCGCGTTCCTTGATGGGAATAGTCTGTCAGCCAACGGGACAGACTATTGATCGAGACTGGGCCATGGAGGGCACAAACGCCAATGAGAGCCGCCACTTGTCTCAAGTCTGAAATATTGGCTTTGGCTGGCAAACATCCTGGAGTTGATTGGACTATCGACCTTTCAACCCATGCTGCGTATTGCTGGAGTTCGTGTCCTGCGAGGATCTAGAATCCTTGAGGAGCTAGAATCCTTCCAGATCCTTCAGAAACACGCGTCTCTATTCTCCACAATGCACCTTGAATAGCATCAGCAGCGAGGCATTGCTCGGTTCTGCCGGCAACCTTCTCAACGCCTCAGAATAAGTAATGGCGAGCCATGGAATGTAAACGCCCGTGCCATGTCTTGTGATGGCTATTGAAACATAAATAAAATGAGCGGCTCTTCAGCTTTTCTCGTAGAAGTCATGTTCCCTAGCGGTCGGTGTCCTTTCATCCAACATCATGGCCGATCCGTTCAGCATCATTGGCCTACTTGGTGTTGCAGCCCAGTTCATCGAGATAGCCGTTGACTTCGGCTGCGATTGGAAAGACGTGCCTGAGGATACGAGAGCTCTCATCACTGAACTCCAAGGCTTAAAAGCTGTGCTCTCGGTGACACACATCAATATCCTCATTCATCATGACTTTCGCGATGCCTTCCTAGGCCATCAAGCAGCGAACCTCTCACAACCCGGCATCGCTCAGCCCAGTACCACCACGGCCGAGATGGTGTCGTCGTGCAAAGCAGGGCTCGAAGATCTGCTCAAAGTCTTGAGACAATACGAAAAGGGTCATCGTGTTGGCTGGCAGCGCATCAAAGGAGCATTCAATGCCAAAGCGACACGAGACATAGTTGAGGACCTTCACCGCCGATGCGACATCTTGAACAAGATGGTGTCGATCAACTTTCAAGCTGCGACCTATAACGAAGTCAAGGCGATAAGAACCGAGCAGCAAGATCGGGACCGGAGCGAAGAGAACAAAGTCGTGCTCGCTTGGCTCTCTGACCTGAGTTTTGAAGACACACATCGAGCGGTCCTCGCTAAGCGGCATCCCAATACAGGACAGTGGTTCCTGGATAAGAATGAATTCACGCAGTGGCGGGATGGTCAGTCTGATACGACTTCAGCCCTTTGGTGTCCCGGAATGCGTATGTTGAAGTTCATCTTGTTCTTGGTGGTTTATACTGACACATGGATTAGCCGGAGCCGGAAAGACAGTAATAAGGTATAGATTCAACTCTACAAGTGTTTTTCAGAGCTAATGGGGCCCAGCTCAGTTGTTATTGATCATCTAAGACAGCAGTGCAACGATACTCCAGTCGGCATTGCTTTCGTATACTGCGACTACAAAGACCGCTTCAAGCAGACCCCCAGCAATCTCCTCTCCAGTCTCGTCAAACAGCTCGCTAGACAAAAGCAGCCCTTGGCCAAAGAAGTCAAAGACCTATATGCGAAGCACACAAGAAATGAAACTTTGCCATCTCTGGATGAATATGCCACTCTTTTTTCGCATCTCACGGCCTCTTTCAGCAAGACTTTCATCATCGTCGATGGTCTCGACGAGCATGTTGGGGAAGAAGATGATGGTTCCCTCAACATGGAATTCATTGACCAGTTGAGACGAGTTGAACAGCAAGACAAGATGAATGGTCGCATGAGACTCTTCGTGACGTCGAGGGAAAACGACACCATCCGCCATCATCTTGATGGATGCAGCTCCATCAACATCCAGGCACTGGCCTCAGACATTCGCGCATTGGTGAGATCCCGCATCTTTGATAACAACTTCAGATGTGCAAAACGCCTCCGAGAGACCCACAGAGATCTTGCCGACACGATTGTTGAGACTCTGGCGGAGAAAGCTCAAGGAATGTCAGTCCCCCCGTGAACACCACTATTCCTTCTCTAGGCTTACTCGCCAACAGGTTCTTACTTGCACACCTTCATGTCGATCAACTCGGGAGGCAGACAAGCATGCAAGACCTCAGAAAAACGCTGAACGATCTACCGAGACCGAGCAAGATCAACAGTCTCTATAAGGGTGCCATGGAGCGAATAAGCGAGCAGACGGAAGAAGACAAGGATCTTGCGCTTCAAACACTAAGCTGGGTCGTTAGGGCGCGTCGACCACTCCTACTAAGCGAATTACTCATTGCGCTTGCTCTTGACCCCGGAGATGACGACCTGGATGTAGAGTCTATCCCCTTCGATTCTCTCATTGCTTCACTCACAGCTGGACTCCTCACCATGGAACCAACATTGACGGGTGAAGATAGGACCGTACGACTAGTGCACTTCACGGTTGCCGAGTATTTCAAAAAGGAGGGTAGCCAATATCTCATTTACACGGATGATCACCTAGCAAAGACTTGCCTCAAATACCTTTTATTCGACGACATGGAGCCAGACCTTCCGATACGCCAACCCGAACAGCGTTACGGGTTCTATGATTATGCCGCCAATAACTGGGGACATCACGTTCGTGCAGCCTCGGCTTCCGACCAAGCTTTAGTTGTGAAGTTTCTCAATAATGAAGCCAAAGTCAATACCTGTTGCAGAGCAATAAACGAGTATCTCAACTGGCCCGAGTCGAAACCATTGTACCTTACGGCATATTTCAACCTCAAAGAATCGATGCATGCTCTCATCGAAGCGGGCTGTGACATCAACGCCGCAACCCCCAAGGGATGGACCCTGCTGTTGTCCTTTGCGGAAAAGGGCCAGGAGGAAGTTGTCGAGCTCCTCCTTGACAATGGCGCCGACATCAGTCCCAGAGCCACACAAGGGGACACGTCACTGAGAGAACCCCTCGCAATTGCCGCAGAGCTGGGACATGGGGCCGTGGTTCGGGTTCTCCTTGACCACGGCGCTAATCCCAATGCCGGGGTCCAAGGTAGCGAAGAAATCCGAAAGGGAAGAACTGTGCCGCTTGTGAATGCTGCAAAGAACGGGCACCTTGAGATTGTGGAGATGTTACTGGGGACAGAGGGCATCCGCATCAACGAAATGGTTGAAGGCCGTATGACGGCATACTATTGGGCTGTAAGGAATAGGTATAAGGAGGTGGCCCGACTTTTGCAGAGCCGTGGTGCGACATTTTGAGGCCAGTATCCTGTGCTTCAGTTTATTTCCAAGATTGTTTCAAATTGCAACCGAGCAAGCTGTGGAAATGATTCAACGGTTGGGAATGGAGTATAATGGCTTGCACGTTTGTTGCGCTGAAGGATACTAATTTTCGCACTGGTGTTTGCTTGTAAGCTCTAAGCTCGAAAGGTTATACATACTTAAATGATATATGTGCTTTGAGCTACATAACACAATGGCTGCATCATGGATGAAAAGCATGTGCCACATGACTTCGTTCCTCCACCCCTCCAAATACCCCAACTACTCCATACTCCCACGGTTGGGCTTCTGGCCATATACCACGTAACTACGGAATTTTAGCATATATAAAGACCTGGAAAACTTGATCTCACATCTTCCAATACCCGTGAACCTTGGGGTTTCTCAACTCCCTCCTAACATCGGCACAAAGAGCCATGACCTCTTCCTTGTTCCACGATAGCACGCGAGTGAACAAGGCAAGACTCACGCCTTCCAAGCCGGCATCGAAATTGGCCAAGTTCCACTTGCCAAGTTCCTTGAGCCTTCTATCCCTGGGCCAACTGTTGGTCGGCCATCTAAAGATGGTCTCGTGGACATTGTGGAAGCCCGTACGCTCCAGGATGGCTTTGTACTGGTCAGAAGCACCGAGGGGGCGCCCAAGCTTCTTGGATGCATCAATGAGACCCTCTTGCCATTTCATGATTGGTGATGCCTTGGGGTCTAGAGTCCCATCGTCACAGAAGACAGGGAGTTGGATGTCTTGGATCTCGTACCAGCCTTCTGGGGTTAAACCACTGTCTTGTGTGAGTGTGCCTTTAAACAATGCGATATGTGACTTACTTAAAGACCTTTTTGGCCATGGCTTCGGGGTCTGCAAAACTACCTGTCATCATACGGCAGAAGATAAAGTCGAAGGGCATTTTCCAGGTCCAGTCCTTTTCGAGGTCGTCAATCTCGAACGTGCAGTTCGGTGGAAGGCTAAATAGTGTCAGGTTACAGTTTCCTTGAGAGGACTATCGTACGGACAATGCGGGTTGGATGGGACTCAGGTCAACTCCAACGACCTGTGTTATTGTTAGGTGGATGGTATAGACAGGGGTCAAATGTAGAGCGGTACCTGAGCTTCCGGGTGCTGATCAGCTACAATACTGTTAGCATTTGCGTAAAAATATCGGGAATCTCAACTTACAGAATTCTAGAGCCCAGAGTCCAGTGCCAGTTCCCATGTCCAAGACCCGCTTAGCAGTATCAGCTCCCGGGTTGAGGGCCCTTTTCCCGTCGAGTGTGATCAGGTACAGGTTGTCCTGCAAGTCTATATTCTGTCAGTAGAGACATTCACATCGCATGAGCTATCGTACCTAGCCTATCATTCTCAGCCTACTATGATTAGCGCTAATTTCCCATGTTAGAGGGTGCCTTGCATCGTCGTTGGGAAAGGCGTATTCTTGGTGGCGTTAGTGAGGGACTGCTCCAAAGACTTACGTGTACTTACTGCCTTCACTCAAGCGATGATAAGTGCGACCATTTTCTTGCTGAAACTGAAGAAGGCTCGAGCGGAGTGATGAAGTAGAAGGCTCTTCGAGAGGCTATTATCGATTAGCTTCACATTGACCCCGGACGCCTTGGATATAGTACCACTTCGAGAGCTGACTCAAAGTCGGGGTCCACGGCCTGTGTGTCATTAGAACATCTGCCGGTAGATTTAATTCGTAGACGTTACAATGGCTTCCTGCATGGTGAATGTGGCTTTTCGCAACAATGAGAACAGTGTGTTCAATCGTCGGACATGGAAGAAGGAAGCGGGGAAATGCTGCTCATTTATCGTAACTTGCCTGTCCTTTGTGGGTATTACAATGCCTGCATTGCTATCTTGACGTTTGATTCGACCTTTTGGATCCCGGCGTCTATCGACCTCGGCGCAAATTCCGAAAGAGGGCTGATCAACGATATCCCAGTCGCATCATGCCGCCTTTGATTGGGTGCAGGTTTGGAGGCAGGGGACTGTAGGGTGGTTACTGATGGAAGATGTAACTCGTCGATAATCAACTAGGATATGTTTGAGTGCTATAATTGCCATGAAAGAGGTGTTTCTGTGGTAGTGCCTAGCTCTGGCCTGTTACTTGGAGATGAGCTCATGCCTTGTGCGTTGACACGCGTGGAATTCAATGTATTTATTAGCGGGAATGCCGCAACGACACAACTTCTGGTGCATCGCAAACTGCATGTCTCATGAACAATGAACAATCGCTCTTTCATCTTGGACCGTGGTCAAGATTGTCGTCTTTCAACGTGTTGATCCAACAACGAGAAAACGGAGTTAAAATTGGCCGGCCCCGAGCGCTACGGTTATACCGAGGCGTGGCTGCATTAGCTCCTACACAAGCTGAAGCCATTCCCAAATCCGGACTAGCCACTATTCACGTTTCAGCTCTCGAACGCGCTGAAGCCCCTTTTTGTTTTCTCTGTGTTGCTTCAATTCGAGGTGGTCAAGATGGCCGACAATGGCAGGTCGCCAACTGACATCATCACGTACATCGGCGTGCCGTTGGCAGTTCTGGGAGGTACTGTTTTTCATTCTCACTCACAAGTGGACGCCAAGACTTGAAGACTAACGGTGCAAAAGTGCTGCCAATCCTGTACAACACGTTCGCGACTCTTGTCTCTTTATCGCGGATAAAGCGCATGCTTCAGCGCAGTCGCTTAACTGCCCTTACAAGAAGTGATATTGTCAATCGCGTCATCGAGATTGAACTACCTCGATATGCCGTCATGCCTTTGGATCGGTTCCAGGACCGGTCTGAGTACTGGACGCTTTCAAGACACCCCAGCTCTATACCAGGAGGTAGCTGGACCACCTTTAACTGGAAAACTCATTCTATCGGGATGAAGACACAGCGTGTTGAGTATGCCGACCAAGTCCGCCAGCCTCAGGTTGAGGTTGCCTTTGATGAGCTGGTTTGTTATCTGCTGGACTTGGGAGCTGTGCCTAACCCCCATGGCTGGAAATTGCTTCGTTCGACAGGACTTTGGACTCCGGTGGGGTGTTCTCTCATGATGTCTCCGGATGGCCGAGAAGACGCCCTGACAGTCGCGCTGTCAAATGACTCGGATGGCAACCTGTCCTTGGCTGTAGCTTGGTCGAGCTCATGGATTACGAGAAATTACTCTAACCTGCCACCATACTGGGTAAGACTACCGGCGCCGCCCCAGAAACAAGAAGCTCCAGATCAAGGTGGTAGCTCCGAGGCCGCTGGTTCGTCGCGACGAGGGTCAGAGGAAGGCCTCGCGAAGCCAGAAAAGCCGGACAAGGGAATGGACTCGATCGAGCTGGATTCAATCCACCAAGAAACCTCGTCTCAATCCAAAAAGGCAATCACCTGCCAGATCGCAATGTCTGGCATCGTCACGGCATTGACCGAGCAACCACATTATGGCAACCAGAGCAACTTCAACCTCGACAGCCTATACGTCGATCATTTGCGCATTCATCCCATCAAGTCAGATGGAGTGTGGTTTGCTAGTGCAGCCACAGCTTTTGGAACCTCGAGCCAGACTATTCTCTGGAACTACAAGATCCCGGACGAGATTTTGTCTTTTGCCAGAAAAGAGACGGTGCCATGCGGAGTTCTTGTGGTTTTGGGCATGGTTGATGAATCCGAGACACCAGACTGGGCGACCAAGCACCATGATTATGGGGCTTCGATTGACCAGTTTGCGAGGAGGAGTCAGGAACAGCGTGCGGCGATGGCTGCCGAGGCGCGTATGGCTCCTGCTCAGCGGGAGGCGGCAGTACGTGAGAGAATGCGCAAGGAGACGGAGCAAAGGATGCATGATAGTAAGTACCTGACACTTCGCTTCCTTCTAGATCTCACTGACAGCAACTAGTGCGTGACAAGATGAGGGCTGACCAACAACGGCGTGACCAACGCATGATGGAGGCACTCCAAAGTCCCAAATGGGATACAAAACTCGTCGCCGAGCACTCTCTACAGTGGCTCAAAGCCAACGGGCACTGGGACACCTCACTTACACTCAAGGACGTCGTAGGCTTCATGCTGCACCGAATGGTCCTCGATGGAGAGTTTGCCTCTAATATCTGCAGAATGTTGGACTTGTGGAAGGCCTGGGGTGATGTTGGAGGTATGAGGAAGGCAGACTATCAGGCGGTTCAGGATGACAAGCCTGGATTTGCGAATGCGACACTGTTGGTTGCTTTGATCAGGGATACGTCGACGGCTGTGGAGGGCACGGTTTCTATGGACTTGCAGGAGTGTCTTCGGATGTGGAGAAAGGTTCGCCTGGGATGAAGTCACCTGTGAAATCAGACTACTTGTTATCAAGACCTAACTAACACTTATCTACAAACTAATGTGTGCAGTTCCTCTATCTGCCCGAAGACACCCAGCATACCTACTGAGTGTACAAGGTCCGCAATGCCTCGACCAGCTCGACCTTCCCATGAACAGTCCTCTCATTGCTGCCAAAATCTCCCGCCATGATACCACCAGGGAGGGCAGAAGTCGTCATCTCGACAAAGTCCTGGATATGAGCACTTGGGATCTGTTGAGCAAAGAACTCTGCAAGATTATCTTTCTCAATAGGAATGACCTCGACCTTCTTGCCAGTGATTTCTTCGACTGCCTCCTTGACGTCGAGTGCGCTATAGTGTCTAGGGCCGTAGAGGTCAAAGTAGTACGGGCTGACGTCCTTGGGCTCGGCAAGCAGGGTGTCCGCGCAAGCTCGGCCGATATCTCTGATGCTCACCTGAAATATAATGTTAGTGTACTTAAACTTGTCAGAAATTTCGCCTCAAAGGTAGCGTTACCATAGGAATTTTATGGTCCAGAGGTGTGACTGCGGAGTAGATCACAGGCGGGTCTGCTTGGATGGTCTCAAATGCATGAGACCAGTTCTCTTGGAAGTATCCCGGCTTGACGATGACTACCTCGGGTGCCGAGTCCTTGAGGATGTTGTCCGAAATGTGATTCAGGCGCAAGAGGCCCTGTGATATTGTTAACCTCATTGATCAAAGACTTAGTGCTGCTGAATGAGACTTACGATGCCATGGTCGTACTGAGAGCCCATGGAAGAGAACAGGAGCAGTTTCTTGACGTTGGGGGCTTTCCCAAGGGCCTCCTTGACATTGGTAGCGGTTTTAATGCCGAACTCCCCCTGATCGGTTCCATCATAGGTCGGCGGTGGAACGTAAAAGACGGCATCAGAACGAGAAAAGTCGAGCCCAGTTCCGGCTCCCACATCGCCCTGGGTGGCCTCAAACTGTTCATGGTTTGCGAACTCGGCGGGAACCTTGGAAAGATCCCGATAGATACCGTGGATCAAGGGCTTGGAAGCTGATTCCAGCAAGTTGCGGATGGTCTCCTTTCCGGCCTTGCTCGAGGCTGGGAGGACGGTGATGCGGAGAGACATGTTGGTTGGTGGTGAAGTGAGATGATGGTAATGCGATTGATGATGGTGTTTTCGTATTGTCTTTCAAAGGTTTCCAATACCTTTTATAGTCTCAAAGATCTCAACTATCATCGTCAGGTGTGGTCCGTGTGGCACGGCAGCCCGCGGGTGCCGGCCGGTGGCCGAGATGCGTGCCGTCAATGTCCGCATGCGGGGCCGCCTTGTTGCGGAGTTTGACACCGAGTGAAACGGGAAATGAGACGATAATCCTACCGACGCCGTCGGCTCGGGTGAATCAAGGGTGGAATCTTAGTCACGATGAATTTGTCTTGAATCTCCAGGTGGTGCCATGCTGACATCCTTTCAGCCATTTACCCAAATCGATGGTGGTGAAGACAAGGCCATTCACGAAGCAAGGCTAGAGAAGAGAAGGATATTCTCGCATTTGCGGATCTGAATTGATAATTCTTTTTTGCTTCTTCTGAAAAAAATTACAGTCTTTCGGTTGCTCTCTGGGCACGGTGATCTTTCTAGCACATCAGTTTTCCTCTATTTTTTGTCAAAGAAGTAAATACCCTGAAATCCATTCCATCTGGACAGTTCAAACACACCTTCGAGGGTGATATTCTGGCTGCTATTGCCGACTAGAGACTTGTCCGTACCTTTCTCCATACCCAAGTCCCCTCCAAAGGACCCCGAAAGCTGGGGGTATTTTTCTTCTCGATTGAACGCGCGCTGTGACAGTCTGGCCGCTAGCAATGTTTACCTTGGCGAATCCCTTGAGTTCCTTTGGCGGCTGCTGGGTGATTACGACTCGTGCAATACGTAAACTCGTATCCCCTCAGCGCCGTCTCGGTCTCCTGTGTTCTTTGCGATGGAAGTCACGACAGGATTCCTGTTATCACCCTCGTCAATAAGGCCCAAACGTGGTCTAGAGCAAGCCATTACCGAAGGGGAACAATGCCTCTTAGTCTTCTTGTACAATTTGTAACCGATGTAGATGCCCTCGCCGTATATAACCTTGTTTCCATCAGCCCGTGTGATGGGAAAAGCAGGGTTATCCTGAATGCGAATAGGGAAAGACGAGGGCAAATTACCACTAATGTTACTCAAATTATTGTATCTGAAATGATACTCAGGTGGGCACAGATTCTATGCGATTAGCATCCACATAGAGATTCAAATTGAGGATACTATGTTGTGAAGAATAACATGTTCGGTTGTAGCCCCAGCCCTTTGCATAGTTCGGAACCACACAACAAGTGGAAGGATCTTATGTCATTGTAAGATAGCCGAGGTCGACTCTCCCGTGCCATGTTCAGATACCCTAGGGAACTCCAGTGCGGAACTTAAAACCTTGCAATCTTACCATGTGATTTGTGTCTCAAAGGCTCAGCAGCTGAAAGAAGACGGGATTGCATGACGCAGGCTGTCCGATCTGTGGGCAGCATACACTCCCTGCATCTAGATCACACATATGCAACGTTATATACCTCAAGCGGATCCTCTAAAGTAGATTTCTCTCATATTCCCTCGACAGAATCCTCAAATATGGAGCCCCGCCAAGTTCAACCCCTGTCCCGATGCGACCCATGTCTCACAGCGGGATGCCGTGATGCATACACGAGAAATCTTAACTGGAACACTCCCCTCGCCGTGCGGGGTTTGGCGGTATTTCCCTTCAAGACAGGGCGATCCGGGAGAGATTCATAAGCATAAAAGCCCGACGCAGGGATACACCATGGCCGATCCGTCCAAGCTAAACTCTATCCCCTCTTCCACGACACCATGACTTCACTCTTTTCGACGACGGGTCTGCTGCGGCTGATGCTTCTTTTTGGATCCGTGTCGGGCCTGAAGAAGCCAGAGCATCATGTCAAGCACAGTATGGAGTCTGTCCAGGATGAATATGACTACATTATTATCGGCGGTGGGACAAGCGGCTTGGTGGTTGCCAACAGGCTAAGTGCAGACCGGAGCAGTGAGATTACTGCCCCGCGGGTGCTGTCAGCAATGACTGACGATGGATCACAGAAACCGTCTTGGTCGTCGAGTATGGCGACTTTGCCAACACCATCAACGTTACGGTACCATACTTTACCACCTTGGATCAAACGCCTCGGCTTTACAACATGACGTCGGTACCTCAGGCGCATCTAGATGGCCGCACCAGCAGGATGCGTCTTGGCAGCGTGGTGGGAGGAAGCTCGACAATCAACGGCATGGCATGGGACCGCGGATCATCAGTCGACTACGATTCCTGGGAAAAGTTGGGAAATCCCGGCTGGGGATGGAAGACTCTGCTCAAGTATTTCCGCAAGTCGTCAAAGTTCTCTCCTCCGGCTGAGGAGTATGTTGAGAAGTACGGCTACACATGGACTCCTGATGCATATGGCTATGGTCCGATCAAGGTTGGATATCCCTCTTGGCAATGGCCGGGGGCAGGTGAGTTGGCTTGACATACCAATGGCTCGGATGACTGATTCTTTCCCTCGCAGCCATGCAAGCAGAGGCATGGACCGAAGACCTAGATGCAGATATCCTACGCGATGGCGCTGATGGAAAAAATGTTGGTCTCGCTTGGATCCCCCAGAACTCGGGTGGCAAGGAAGCAACACGATCAAGCGCAGAGACGGCCTATTACCAACCGGCTAGCCATCGCCCGAATCTCCATCTACTGGTCTGGCATTACGGGGCTGCCATCAAGTTCAACGGACGCGTCACAACCGGCGTCGAGATTGCCAGCCGTGACGGGGGAGCATCGAAGTGCATCTCGTCCAAGAACGTTATTCTCGCCTCGGGAACTATCAACACTCCCCGAATTCTGCAGCTTAGTGGCATCGGCTCCAAGAAGCTTCTCGACTCGCTTGATATTGACGTTGTGGTCGATGCACCTGGAGTGGGCGCCAACTTCCAGGACCATCCAACCTTTAACATGATCTATGAGTGTAAGTGATCGTTTTCTCAAACTGATGACAGTTAACTGACTTGATCAAGTTAACAACAAAACCGTTCCGACTCGCGACCTTATGAACAATCCGGACTTCTATAACGCTGCATGGGATGAATACATCGCCAACAAGACTGGTCCTTTCTCGCACGCATGGGGAAACTATATCTCGTTCTCATCGCTTCAAGATCTCGATCCGGACTTTGAGGCCATTGCCGACAGCATTGCAGAGCAAGAGCCGCTGGATCACCTACCCACCATCTACGCCGAGAACCCCTCTCTCGTCAAGGGTTTCCTCGAGCAGCGCCGAGTCATGCAGTCGCAGTTCCGCAACCCCGAGGCTGGAATTCTTGAAATCGTCTTTAGCGGTTCGATTGTCGTGCCTGTTGCTCTCCAGAAGCCTCTATCTCGCGGCACCATCTTCATCAATACCACCAACGCAGACCCTTCCATCTCGCCACTGATCGACTTCAACACGGCCGCCAACCCGGTCGACATGCACATCGTGATGCGCGCTCTCACCAAAGCCCGCGAGTTCATGGCCGCAGAGAGCGTCGCCTCTCTTGAACCTGTCGAAGTCTCCCCCGGATTGACTCTTCAGGATGAGGTTGAGATTCAGACGGCCATGCGAAAGACATTTCTTAGTCCCAGTTTGGACCATCCTGTTGGCACGGCTGCTATGATGCCGCGAGAGTGGGGGGGAGTGGTTGACACAAATCTTCAAGTGTATGGTGTGGAAGGACTCTGGGTCGTGGATGCGAGTGTGATGCCTCTGCTTCCTGCAGCGCATACCCAGGCTACTGTGTATGCTGTGGCGGAGTACGCGGCGGATCTAATCAAGAAGCACAGCAAGAATACGTAAAGATGCCAGATAACGCAGTTTCTAGAAGGTCACTGGACTCTCAAATCCTCTCTTTCTTGTCGCAAGGTTCAGTCGCACCGTATGCACTTCGAGTTAGGAACGTGGGATTTGTTGTACTGGAGGTAATTCGCTAATCCAAACAACGTTACTTTAACTTTCTCCTCTATTTCCCACCAGGAGTCACAAGGCTAAGCATAGTAAGAGTTGAAGGACGGATATCGACGAGCTCTTGGTCCCCACACGGTGCCAGCGCCATCTGTGGTCGGTGTTGGTTGCCAGGTGCCAATGGTAGTTAATCTGGCACAGAGATTCATCACAGCGTGGCAGCCATGAAGGGAGGAAAACAGAAATACAAGGTTACAAAGTGCAAATCAGGCATCTGACTCTTTACTGTCTATCGGACTTATAGCTTGGAAGACACGGTGGATGACTCGCATCCACACCCGGCATCTGTACCCTCTGCAGCCTTCTTCGACTCAATCAGCGTGCTCTGGTTAAATCCCTGCTCACTCGGCGGCACATCCAACGCAGGGTTCTTGGTAAAGAAGTTGACAGGCTTGAGATGCACCTTGAGAATCTCCACCGGCATGACGGGAAAGTCCTCAATCCTCGGCACATGGTTGATGCCAAACTGCACCCAGAGGACAATGTCAGACTCTGGGGTCAGCGCCTCGCTCCTCTCTGCCCAGCTGCGTACACCTGTGCCACCGCGTGACTGGTTCGTGTACCAGCCGCCGGCAAACAGCTCGCGGTCGCGGTGGGTGGTGACGTAGATGTTGTGGTCTGCGAACTCGGCGCGTCGGAAGTTGAAGCTCTCGTTGTCGCTCATGAGTTTTTGGAAAGGCGGCGCCATGATCTTGTAACCCACTGGTTTGCCGTTGACTGGGTTCAGTGAGTTGGGGTTGGTGATCTTGAAGGTTCGGTTCTGCTCAAAGTCTAGGTCAAGTCCTGCTGTCTTTTCGACTGTCTTTTCCACGACTTCATAGCCGATGCCGTGTGCATTCCAGTTGGGGTCTCGCGGCATCTTGTGAGTTTCCGAATAGACAAGCTGGTTTGTGTGTCCGTCAATCATTGGATCAATCCGTAGAGAGAAGATGTGCTGGTGAAGGCAGGCAAGCACACCAGGGTGCACAACAGTGCCGAAGGACACACCAGTCTTGTCCAACTCATGGTCAATGGGCTGTGTAGACAAGATACCCGTAGCCCGTACTTCGTAAGTTAATTCTCCAGCTTGGTTGAAGATGAACATGAGAATGTACTCGTAGTTGGAGACTGTGATGATGGACTGAAGAACGAGCTCACGAGACCGGACAACAGCAGATCGACCAGTTCGGTAGTTCACATGCTTCCAGCCAATACCGGCATCTTGCTCGTGTATGCAGATGCAGTTCTCCTTGGGTATGGGCTCACCCTTGTCGTCGCAGATGACCCCGCTGAGATACTGAATGCTGCCCAGGCAATCACAGCCCAATTGGAGGTTATTGGCTGTGGTTCCAGCTCCGACATCGCCGAGATCAAAGGCTGACTTTTTATGGAAAGGATGTCGGGGATCACCGTAGGGAACCGTCATATCTGAGAGAGATAGTCTGTAGAACAGAGGCCGACCGTCGTATTTAACGTTGTACAGCACCATGCCTTCACGCTGATTGAAGCCTTGACAATGTCAGTACTCAACATGAGCTTGTATATGCGACAGCTTACCGATAAAGAAATCCCACTTCTGCCACTGCAAAACATGTCCTGTTTCGCCAACAGGTGTCACGGTGAAACTGGCACCCTCAGGCTGCAGGACACGAAGCGGCTTGAGATCCTTTCGCAGGTCCTGGGCTTCTGGGATGTACTCGTTGGCAGGCGTTGGTTGATACGGAGCCGGAGGCTTGATAGTGTTGTCTGCGCCAGTGGGCATGGTGTCGATCCGAACCACCTTGTACTCGGTGCATTCAATGACGGGAGAGATGGGAAGTGGAAATGCGTAGTGGTTTGAGTCGGGCTCTGAAGAGTTGGCAGGGTCTCGCATGTAGAGAAAAACTTGGTACATTCTCTGGCCATCGTCGATGCCATCAGATCCTGTAACTGTAAGTACGTGCAAGACGTTTTGTCAGTGGGCTTCTTACCGTAGATCCAAGGGTCCGCGCACACGACAGTGCCTTCTGGTAGCTTGAGCTTCTCAAGCTCTGCTAGCACCTTTGGGTCCTCCAGAGCGACCTTTTCGATCATCTGGGCCTCATCGTAGTCCGCATTGCCGTGCAGATGGGGGCCGAGCCTGACATTGCTTTCGACGGTGCCAGTTGTCAAGTTGACAACGGCTTCATGGAAGATGTCCTACAACGTTTAGTAACTTTACATAAATCGGCATTGGGCAATCTTACTGTCTTTCGGATATAGTACGCAACAAAAGCTCGGCGATCGAGCGGAGAAGTTGATCCTTTTTCGAGGGCTTGCAGGTATGGCGCCAGTTTCTGCTTTGGAGGCTCACTGAGGGTGATGACCTTGAATCTCAGAGACACCGATGCCGGCCATGCACCCTGCACCAAGCGTGCACTAGCTTGGATTTCAGAGGCGGAGAGGGGGCAAAGAGGATGGGGAGGAGGGCTAGACATGGTGTACCAACAGGGCCTCTAGGGCAGAAGTTTGAAATAAAGGTAAAGATGGTGTGATCAGAACCAAAGATCGAAGCCGTGAGGAGAGGGTATTTGAACCCCAGAGATGATTGATGCATCTGATCTCGTGGGCAACATGCATGTTCCCCCTCCAACCCCTCCTCAACGTTCCGCATCTCGCAAAATATCCACATTCGGTCATGGTGATGGCGCAATTATCGATGATTGGTCCGTCGACGCCAAACTTCCAGACACGGCTAAGCGTGACGATACGGCTTTTTCAACTGCGCGATAGCTACTCTTCTCGGCAAGGATCCTCGCTTGTTATCTTCAAGGCACTTGGCTTCGCTTGCAGCTTCTCTTGTCATACTGGGCTGGAAATGCCGGAATCAAAGCCGCTCGAGAGATAGTTCAGTTGTGGCCGTCAGAAGGATTTAGATCTGGTCGAGTTGCCTTGGTCTTGTCATCTTATCTATTCCTTCACCGGCGCGTTATCGCTCGGGTTGTACGCCTCTACCTTGTCTCCAAGACTTGTCAACCTTGTGACTTCTTCCTCCGAGTCACCGTACACCCCCAGCTGCATGTCTCACAGCACTACCTACCTACAGGAACAACCAACTTTCTTCCCTTTCCCAAACATACTCTAACCACGACTTTTCCCCGCTCCCATCAACTTCCCGAGCCCATATCTTATCCAGCATCCTCGCCGCATTTCTCGCATTGTAACAACACGAAGATACCCAGATATGCCGAAACGTCGCCCGAACTACTTGTCTGAGATCCGCACGCTCAGTCTCCGCCCCAAGGACAAACGCCGGCCAGACCAAACTCTTGATATGGAAGTCGTGAGGTGGTATTGAGAGCATGTGGGCTACTCCGCGCTGGGTCACATCTAGGACGTAGGACTTGGATAGGTATTGCTCATTAGGGAGCGGTCCAATGATGTGGGAAGCAAACACTTCAATCGCTGCCTTGTAAGCGCAGGCAAGATAGTATCGCGACTGATAGTGTTGTTGATCGGGGAAATCCTTGGCCCATGTTGACGGCGAAAAGGCGACAAGACACCTACAGAGGGCGGCAATCGTATCCTCTCGTTCGGGGACTGAGTGATGGACTGAGCGTAGTGAATCAATGCCCGAGAGTAAATAGAGAAGTTCGGCTGGGCAACCAACCCAAGTTTGATGTTCAGAGTGTCGTAGAGTCTGCAGGAAAGAAGGGTTTAAGCAGGCTGACTGGCTGGAAAGATTCGCCGGGGCAAAGGTTGCTCCCATTATTCCAAACCTATGATACAAATTAGCGAGTAAATAAAAGAGTCAGAGCCATTCTCTTACGTTGTACAGGCCGTATCAAAGTATGTAAGCCATCTCGTAGAATCCAGGTCTCCTTTCGACGTTGACTTGCGGCTCCGAATCATCTCTTCAGCGCCACGTAGATGATGCGTCCACCCTCGGCCGCCAAACTCGACCACATCCAGGCAGATAAACAGGATGACAGCTGCAATAACCGCGTCGCTATTTCTCTCCGGGTGTACTTGGAGTTCGTATTTGAGATACTCGAGCGCTTTTTGCTTGTGCGACAAGGCCGTGCTAAGGGAGTTGCCGTAGTTGGGCTGGTTCTTTTGCCAGGCATGGTCTTCTGGTGAGTACCATGACTCGGGAACTTGGGTGGGAAACCTGTTGCTGCCTGAAGGGGCTTGAATGTGATTTATCACGATCCGATGCGTAAAGTGGAAGGCTGATATCGAGACCATAATGTGGGACAAGGCGTGACTACCTGGCATGAGAGGCATCAGTGCCAGGAATGGATTCGCAGATGGGTTGTTGTAGACGACGCATTCTTTTGACAGCTCAAGATCGACTGACTTGTCAGCTCAGCGAGCATCAGGGGAAGTGGAGGGAACTCACAGTAGCGTATGTACTGTCGGCAATCTTGTGACAGGTCTTGCAGCCCAGGTTCGACAAGCGACCAGGATACTGACACAGGGGAAGGATATGCCTCCAGAAGCCTATTCCCATCCGGGTATGCCTCTGAAGAGCGAGAATGAGCCTCTGAAGAAGCCCTTCTGCTGAATCCATCAGCTGTGTCGAACGTGCTCTTCCCCATCATCTTTCCCCTGCTCGCCATGCTGTTCGTCCACACCAACCTCCTCCTCCGCTCGTACCCCAAACACCGCAACTTGAGATCCGCGCATCGCTGACACGTCGGAAGCAGCCTGTCACACTTGACCCGCCTCTGCCGGCACGTCCGACACGAGTTTGGCGCGTGGGCGTCGTCCTGCATAGCCAGAGATCGAATGTTTCTTACCAGGAGGGTTAGAGCTGAGGTATGCAAGCTCAAAGGTTCAGGCAGGGGGACTTGCTCTTTAACCCGGTAGTCCGGGAAAGTCGTCGATGGTGCGATCGGCGTTAAACTGCGTTTGGAAGCCAAGGCGCGACCCCTGTCGAAACCCCAGATTTCGCTATCACCAGCAAAGGGGGCAATGGCTGTCTTTTCAGGATATAGATGGGATTGCCATTATATCTCATTGGTTTCTGGTTTGACGACATTTTGAATTATAATAACCTCATCATGTCTCGGTTCTACGGTTTCGCGGAAATGACTGCAAGGGTGCGATCTCGTCATCTGTCTTTGATGTGAGCACCACCTCATTAATGGCGTCCGTGTGCGACCTCGGTGAAACAGTATAAGGAGGAGAGCTTTCTGCCTGATCACCATCAGAACTTCCCTCACTTGTCATCGCATATCACATCTTCATTCTTTGAAGTCGGGCAAAGTCAAGATGGCCATCAGTCATCGCTCGGACGACAGTCCTGAAATCCCTTCCCCGCTTCCGCAATCGGTTGGATATGGCGTCGTGGTGGCAGCCGGACTTGCATTTGCCTTTGGTTCGTTTCTTTTTTGCGAGTGTCATATCGGGCGTGGGCTAACTTAATAGGCATGATTGGGGTGACAGCCATTTTGAAAAAGACTCTCCACGAAGACAACTCCAAAGCCGAGACGTACGACTCGTCGCCTTTCCCAAGAGATGGTGATACTGAACATTAGATTACAGGTTTATGGTCGCTAATCGCAGAGTCCGAACCGGCCTTGTCGCATCAGCCGTGGTCTCGGTACGTCAGAGTGGTCTCACGACGTCAATATATCTAACCATGAATAGTCCTGGCTCTGGAGCACGGCTTTGCTCAGCTGTGTCTTTGTCACGTACAGCTATGGTATAAGCGGCGCCTTTTGGTATGGTGCAGGATGCTCGACTATTATCGTCTTCTTTGGGTACCTCGGCGTCGTGTGCAAGAGCCGTATTCCTGAAGCACACACCATTCTGGAAGTCATTCGAATTCGATATGGTATGTCTATCAAGCTTGATGAGGCTTCTCTCCGTTGACCTTCTCTCTAGGCACTGTGGCCCATCTTAGCTTCACCTTCCTGGCAGTGGTCAACAACCTCCTCAACACTGTCAACATGATTCTAGGCGCATCTGCTGCCATCTCGTTTCTGTAAGCGTTTCTCTAGCCCCGTTCAAACCTCCAAGATTCTAACAGCTTGAATCAGAACCGGAATGCACATTATGGCTTCAACTTTCTTGCTACCGCTTGGTGTGGTTCTGTATACACTTGTTGGGGGCATCAAAGCTACGTAGGTGGTTCTCGGACAGTTCTTCTTATCAATGGCTGACAAAGATCATAGGTTCCTGACAGATTATATCCACACCTTCATTATCCTCATTCTCTGCTGCTGGCTAACAGCCAAGGTCATCGCCTCCGAATACGTGGGATCGATCGGTGGCCTTTACGATCTTGTTGTTGCTGCACAAGAGTCACACGTTATCGAAGGCAATTACAAAGGCTCCCTTCTCACCATGACATCCCAGCAAGGCATCTTCTTTGCCATAATTCTTCTTGTCTCCAACTTTGGAGCAGTTTGTGTAAGTTCGCCCAGTCCAGCGGAGAAGGCAGAAGCTGACCTTGTCAGATGGATACGGGCTACTTTCTCAAGGCCTTCGCCGCAGCGCCCAATGCAGTTGTTCCAGGCTATGTTGTTGGAGGCATCTCATACTTCAGCGTTCCCTGGTGTCTTGGTACCGTGGTCGGGATGGCTTCCCTCGGCCTTGAAGCCCTGCCCATTTTCCCAACATACCCAAGGGTAAGTAATCCAGAGTCGTCCTTCTAGGTCCTCACTGATAGCCTTGATAGGCCATGACAGCTGCTGAAGTCACAAACGGACTTGCTCTCCCCTATGTCGCCGTCGCTGTCGCCGGTAAAGGAGGTGCCGTTGCAGTTCTATTGATGACATTCATGGCAGTCACATCGACTCTGTCAGCCCAGATCATCGCCGTGTCTTCAATCTTGACTTTCGATATCTACCGCGTTTACTTCAATCGAGAGTCCAGCAACGAGCAAGTGATCCGCTGGGGGCATATCGGAGTTGTTCTCTTCGGCGTCGTGGCCGCTGCCTTTACGGCCATGTTTCATTACATCGGTGTCGATATGGGGTGGACGCTTTACATGCTTGGTGAGGAGCCCCGATTCGAGTTGAATTTCATTACTGACCTTGAATAGGCGTCCTAACATGTCCTGGTGTTATTCCGGTTATTTTCACCATCATCTGGCGCAAGCAGAGCAAGGTCGCAGTCATCACCTCAGCCTTCTTAGGCATGGGAACAGGCCTCGGAGTCTGGCTCGGCACTGCATACGCCTTCTCTGGAGAGGTATCAGTGGCATCTACTGGAGGAACTCTGCCCTGCATGTACGGCACAGTGGCCTCACTGTTCAGTCCCATGCTATATAGTATCATCATATCGCTGATCCGGCCCGATAACTACGACTGGAACGACTTCAAAGAGGAGAAGCTGGTGATTGACTCGGACGAGAATGAGCAGCAGCAATCGTCTCAAGATAAGGCAGTTACGAGCAGCAGCACGATCGAGATTCCACAAGACGACACACAACGACGATGGGCACGGTATGCCCTCTGGTGGGCCATCGCCACGTTCCTCGGTCATTGGGTCCTCTGGCCACTTCCTATGTATGCCGCGAATTACGTCTTCAGCAAAACAGTACGTCTCTCCCTTCATTCTTCTTGGTGGTGTCTAACATTTGTCTAGTTCTTCACTGCATGGACCGTGGTCTCTCTCATCTGGCTGTGGTGGACATTGCTTGCGGTGGGATTCTATCCAATCTGGGATGGTCGCCAGCAGATTGGGGCTGTTCTGCGCAATATCTGGAAGCTGAGTCGCTCCTAAGACTCTACGAGTTTTCATCTCAATAGTATGGACCAGGTAGCGCCAGATATTCACTCATAGACAACTCAGTGAGTTGTAGAGCAAGAAGAGAATGTGGATTACTATGTTTCTAAAACGTCTTTTCATCAAGTATTGTACAAAGCGGTAGAACGAATGGTAGCCGCCCTCTACAACATGGTAACAAAAGCCCGTGGGGGCATCGCTCAAAAACAATTCGCTTTTCGTGAGACAGCACCGGATGATCTCTAAGTCTCCACGATAGGACCGTTGTACTCCTTTCGTCCTCGGACAAAGTAGTACACAACACTGAAGATGGCGACAAAGCCAGACACAAGAACACTATAGTTCATCATGTCGACAGTGGGGTTCAGCATCGGGGGCCAGAAGCTGAAGAAGCCAATGACGACCAGATAGCAGATGCTGAAGATGTTGTTGGCGATGCCAAAAGCACCAGGGAGATGGAAGGGGCCCCAGACGAGTTCAGCGCCAGTCGTGTTGGCCAGGGCTGGAAGGTCTGAGCCAGAGGGCATAGTGAAGCCCTTCGTCATGCGACGATAGAGGAGCAAGACAGCGGCGATGAGGTAGGAGGCGTAAAGGCAGGAGATGGAGAGGGAGGTGACGTTCTGAAAGGCAACGGGAGATCCGATGTTGATGAGAGACAGGAGGATCGCGATGCCTGTAGTAACAGCGACAGCCCAGACAGGGACAGTAGTACGCTCATCAACCGTGGATAGGACGCGCCAGAAGGGGAGGCCACGATCACGAGCAAAAGACCAGAAGACGCGAGAAGTCGAGGCCAGCATGCCCACAGTTGCGCAAGCTCCGAGGACCATGATGATGCTGGCCATGACAGTGGCTCCGGCGGTGGAGTTGGTGGCTTGCTTGAAGATGTACATATGAGGGAAGCCCAGCATGCCAGGGCCCGAGGCGATGGCTTCGTCAAAGTTGCCCATGCAGAAAACCATGGCGATGATCATGGCGAAACCACAGACGCCGTTGATGGCGAGGCTGAGGAGGATAGAAGTAGGAACAACGACGGATGGGTTGACAGTCTCTTCAGACATCTGCGACAATCAGCAATCCTTCTTAATACATTGAAGTGAGGGCAGGCTTACGTGAAATGCGGCGTCGGTACCGACAAAGGCAAAGACGTTGCCCATCATGCCAACCATGAAGGACAATCCCTGAGAAGGCCAGGCGCCGTTGTTGACAAACGTCGTAAAAATCTCCTTGGCATCTCCATGAGGGCCTAGAGTGACGAGGGGAATCAGGATGGCGAAGAAGCCCAAGACATGCAGGATTAGGATGAGGCCCTCAAACTTGGGTAGCACCGAACTGGCGAGAGTGTTGATGAAGACAGCAAAGATGAAGATGGCCCAGAACAGCAGTGTCCCCTGCCACAGCTGAGGCTGAAAGCCATCATCATTCAGAGAGGTAAGGCCCAAGATCATGTTGCCGGTCAGCAGCGCACTCGAAGCAACCGAACCCTGCCAACCACCAAGGGTCAACATTCCAGTCAGGTAGCTGAGGAACTTGGCGCAAGATCGCGGTGCCAACATGGCAACCCAATGATACTGCGCACCGGCCGTGGGCGCCATCGAGACCAGCTCGCACATTGTAGAGAAGACGCTGAAGTTGCCGATCCAGACGATGAGGAAGCTGTAGATGACGCCGGCGGTGCCGCCATTGTTGAGGCCTTGGGCGAAGAGAACGGTGACGGCTTCCCAGGTGATGAGGATAGTGCAGCTAAAGCCGAGAATTGACATGAAACCAAAGTTGCGCTGTTGTATCTAGTCAGTATAGATGCTTGAGGTATCCAAGGGGGACGGTGTACCTTGAGGACTGGCTTCTTTCCCAGTCGCGCCAAGTGATCATTATCGCCATATGTGCTCGTTGATCGAGACGAGGAATTGGGTTCGGCTTCAACGGCGACTTGGATGTTACTGGCCTTGACGGCCGCCGTGTTGCCCATTTCGTAGGTGGACGAGTTATCGCTGCCCATGTTTGCGGTGGTGGTGCGGCACAATGAAGCAGAGACAGACACCAAAGGAATGAGGGGAGAATTGAGGAGGAGGAAAGAAGGAAAGGGAACAGGCAAGTAGGGAACAAAAAAGGTCGCAAGAGAAAAAAAGAAAGTAATCAAGAATGCACGTTGGATGCAATGTCAACGGTAGACACCAAGGCATGCCATGCAGCCGCAGAAAGTCGAATGCTACCTATAGCATCCAGACGCAGTCTTTAACGTAACCGGCATCCTACCCCGATGCGCCCGGTCGCATCTTGGCACACTTGCTCAAGGGGGGTTTTTTCTTGGTCAGGGGTCCCCTCCCCCTGGCCTAACCAGCCGTGTACCGAAGAATAAAGTGACAGACTCAACATGGAAGGTCAGCTCAGCACCGTTTCTGCGAGCATGGGGGGGACCGTTGTGCTGTTGCTTTCTTTTTCTTGAATTGCCTGCCTCCTCGGTTACCGCGGAGGGAACTTTTGCATGGGTGTCTGGGGCGATCTGAATGGACGACGCATGGAAGCTATCATCTGCGCAATTTGGTTGAATAGAACAAGATCGACTGTGAATAAGCTCGCGTAGAGGGATTCAGCTGGTTATCACAGTGAACAGAAACGCCACGAGGCAGTGCCAGATTTGACTTGTCGTCTCTTTGCCACATCACACCAGACGGGACAGCATGTGTTTCATCCTCTCATCCTACTGTCCTTTTTCTTGTCTTACCTGATGCAATGTACACGCAAGACACTCGCGTTTTCTCATGCCCGCCATAGCCACCAACAAAATGGATCCCCCTTCAGTGACCCCCTGTCCTTTGCGGGAGAGCATCCCGCAGGTTCGTCTTCCCAGTGGAGACGGTCTTAGCCTCCTGCAGGATATACCTTGGCTTCACATGAAAAGAAGACGATTCAAGGTGACAAAGTTGGGGGATTCAGGCCACCCTGCATGTTTAATTGCTTTTTTACGTCGTCTACGCATCGACATGAAACCCAAAGCGCCACAGGGGAAGAGAAGAGAAAAGAAAGGAAATTTTAGTGTCTCTAGTCCCGCTCCAGTGCCCTCTCGTGCATGTTCTCCACGTCCACCTGCCAGGTCTGGTGAATCAGAATCGTCTGGCTCGAGTGACTCGTTCGACTCTGCCCATCCCACGTCGCATCCCCAGCCGCTCTAGCTCTGTTCTTGGGCAGGTCGACCATCTCAAAGACCTGGCTCTGTTGCGATTGGGTCGTGGGGGGTTCCTTTGCCGTTCGTGATCGGCTGCCCATGGCGCTGTTCTCGGTTGACTTGTAGCCTGCGTATCCCGGCCGGTTGGTTGGGTAGCCGTTGCTGCTCGACTTGCCCTGTCGACGGAGATCGTCGATCCGGATCTGGCCCGACTCTAGGCTGTCGAGGAAGGGCTTGAAGTTGGGGACACAGACTGTGAGGATGGCGAGGCATTGGACCAGCTGGATGGCGATTGCGGCCTGCCAAGTGGAGAAGGAAAAGTCTGTCGAAGCGATGGCCTTGTTGGTGTAGTAGATCTGGACAGCAATGGCAGGTGTGACACTGCATGTCGGTGTCAGTACTCTGATTCAAGGCATCTGACAGATGCACTTACAGGATGCGGCTACCAAAGACACTCATCACCAACATCTTCTTGGACAGCGATGTGCGAATCTTCATGACATTCTCGCACATGACGACCACAATCGCCAGATCCGTGAGGATATTGGCGATGGAGTAATAAGTCCAGAATGCAGTCCGATTGATGCACTTCTCGTCGTCGTCGTACAGCCATGGAGCTGGAAGACTGCACTCGAAGAAGCTGACGATGAGAGCAGTGAGACCCCAGAGGCCGACGACAGCCTCACAGGTGATAAAGATCCATCTTTGGCTCTTTTGACCCATGATTCTCAGACTCATTGTGCCTGAGAGCTTGCAGCAGAAGAGCGAGATAATGAACATGGCATTGATGGCATATTGTGTCTACGGTCGCAAACTTGGTCAGCGGTGGAGAAGAGGTCACGATGGAGGCGTTTACCTTGAAGAATATGTCGATATCGTCGGTGCTCAACGTATCAAAGTGTTTTCCAAGGCCATGGTCGCATGCGACAAAGACGACGACAGACTGGGCAACTGCGAGGACCTGAAAAACACGGAGTGAGCCATGAATGCTAAGACCAAGAATGCTCTACTCACAGTGGCAACAATGGTAAGGATGTCATCGACTCTCAGCGCCTTGATCATATGAATCTTTGTCCCCATGCGCACAAAACACGAAAGAATGGCAATGACCAAAAACATCATGCTCAAGACCTGGACCAGGGGAGACTTGTTGGAGTCGGTAATGACTCTCTGCGTAGAACTCATGTTGGGCGAACCAGCGGCAACAGTAACATGGCGCAAAAAGGAGAGATTTGAAAGAAACGGGAAAGAATTTACAGGGTCGACACTTGAGAGGGAAAAGGGCAATTAAGAAAAAGGGATCACTGCAGGCGAAACACGGTCACATCTTGGAAAAAGCGGCACGGAATCATGGCCTATAGATTCGTCTCACGGCTTGCATCTCCCACTCGTCATGTGAATTCCCCCCCGACACACGCGTGGAAGGAAAAGAAAACGGGCAGAGTCGAGTGCGGGATTTCAGCTCTGCTAAGAGTCTTATTCACTCCCTGTAGTGTCTTATTCGGCGTCCAAGCCCTGTCGTCACAGAATGAGGCCTCAGCTCATTCCATTCTCAACCCCTGCGAGATCTTAAAACAGCCCCGATGGAGTTACCGGAGCTGAGTGGCTGGAGGGGCCATGTATTGCAACCCGCTTTAGGAAGTCTTGTGCTGATCCTGATACAAGGGTTCTCAGTTGTTGGACACGGTTGGATGTGAAAACGACTCACAGCTATAGTAGCATCCAATATGTTTGATATCAGAAAAAGCATTTTCGAGAAGTAAAAAAAAAAAGAGGCCATAATCACACAGGGTAGGCCAATGATGCGCTGAGGCACAAAATCACACTCTTCACAGGTCTGGCACCCCTGCAAATCTGCAACCCCATCCGACAGGGGTGTCCAGGATCAACAGGTATCCGTAGCGGTACCGTCGGTAGATCGACCCGAACAGCGTCTGTGCCATCACCTTCCACATCAGTTTGAAGCTCTGACTCGCAAAGAGCTGATGAATCCTCGCTTCGCAAGATATCACCAGCAACAGATACCGGGGGACAAGACAGTCACAGCTCGTCACAGTGACACGGGATATAACGGCTGGATAAGGTTTCTCCTGCATATCTAGGAACATTATCCCGTGCGGTGTGGCGCCTGGTCGCCCCTGATCACACCCCGGCCGTTCGAACGGTGGCGTCCGGCATCGTCAATAAGGAACAGGAAAATTGGCGCAAAACGGATGACCTTGTTGGGGCTCTGTGAAGAGTGTGATGGTGTGGTTTCCAGGTTCTCGGTTTTGGTGGGTGTGGTCTCGAGCCATCCGTGTCTCACCGCATATCAACACTGCAACCCTTTCTCTTCGCCCCCCAGATCGCCACCTTTGATACTGTGTTCAGCACTCTTTGTCAGTGAGAAAGAAATAAAAAACATCAGTCATGACCTTCAAGCTGCTCGAAGTTGATCTCGCCAACGACTTTGATCAAGTCATTGAGTGCCAATGGGCCTCTTACGAGAAACCTTATCAACCCTTCTTCCGCCTCTTTTGTCCTCTTTTCGGTGACGGACCTTTTGCAAGAGAAGAGTCACTCAAAGAATCTGCAGCGCGGCAACTTGGATGGCACGATGGCGACTCAACCAGCTACTGGGGCAAGGTTGTAAATGACGATGGCACCATTGTCGGCGCTTGTCTCTGGAAGATATGTCCGACCAACCCCTTTGAAGATTACAACGCCCACGAAGATGCCGACTGGCATCCCGAAGGAGAGAGACGAGAATATGTCAGCAGATGTCTAGAGCAGTTTGATCTTCCAAGAAGCAAGATGGGCGCTCGCCCACAAGTTTGTAAGTACTCCTTGCCGTCAATCTGCGCCTCTGCTGACCCTAAAAGATCTCAACATCCTCTACACGCACCCAGATTATCGCCGTCAAGGCGTCGCCGACTTGATACTCAACTGGGGCAAGAAGAAGGCCGACGAGATGGGCGTCGAGATGTGGCTCGACGCAACCGAGCTCGGCGTGCCCGTCTACAAGAAGCACGGCTTCACCGTCGTCAACGTCAACCAGCTTCAGCCTACCAAGGCGGAACCTGGTGAGGACTGGAAGGAGATCGAGAGCGAGCTACAACCTATGACATTTTGGCAGATGTGGAGGCCTGCTGGTGGTGATTATATAGAGGGCAAGTCTGCGAAGCCGTGGGAGACTGATTCTTGGCAGAGTGATAGCACTGAGGAGTAGGGAGTGGTACTAGGCCCAGTAGAGTGAATCATAGCGTACAACTATAATCCATTTTCCCCCATTGAATGTTGTGAGTACCAAATCAGGCCTTTTGCTCGCCTTCAACTTACATGGTTTTGAGAAAATACGGAAACGACGGTTGCTGTAGGGTAGTACACTCCGAGCTGAGCCTGAGGTTATACCCATGTGAATGAGGGTCAACATGGTACCGAGGGCGCATGTGATAATTCTCTCAAGGTTCCATAATCAAAACAGTCAAATTCCCATTTCCAACGTTACAGTCTGATCTTTGGCCTGGAAAGTGTCTTCGGGTACAAGCTGGGATTGTGAGACAGACAGGCATGCATTCATGCAAGACAAATCCAGGTACGTGGAGGCAACGTTAGCAATCGAGATCGTGACCAAGATTAGCAGTGATCGGCCATCATGATTTTTACTCGAGTTGGTACCTTCAGGCGGCCTGCACTATTCGTTCTCTTCTTTTCTGATCCACCACTTTGTGAAGAGCAGCAAAATAATCTGGGGTCAACCCGTCGACTCTCCCTCAAATGGGGTTGATTGTAAAGAGAATAGGGAGTATGGAGGTGGCTTTGATGCAAGTTTTACTATTGGGAGGTACTGAACGTCAGAACGGACGGGTTGCTAAGATATAAGGTACTGGTCAACATGAATGAATCACTTCTGGGGGATTGAGCTATAGCCCGTGGAATGAGTTGACAAAGCAGGAAGACGGCTAAGCACTCTGTGCTTCGTAATTCACTGTCTAGCAAAGAAGAACATGAAGCTGGAAACATGTCTGCCCCTCGCGCACACAGTCATGTCAACACGCACCATCCGTCCAACCAACATCGTGGTCATCATGTTGCAGCCCGCGGCAGTGACTAAGAAAGTGACCCAGATGACCACGGAGACTGGTTCGCTGTGAGTACTGCTGCCTTGATGATTCATCTCATATATTAACTGTCCCAGTGTAACTCCCCCAACCATCACTGTTACTGCCACGGACGTCGACGTCGAGAGATTACTGAGGCCGATACTCACGCTACAAACTTTGTCGCCCTCACTGAGACCGAGACCGAGACCGAGATCGAGATCGAGACTGAGACCCGCGTCATGTTGGAAAAGCCGTCACACACTTTTACTTCCCTGGCTATTGGTTGTACAAAACCGAGACGAAGACAAGGACTGACCCTTGTCACCTCCTGCGTGCGGTATAGGCAGCAAGCGTGCATTGCGCCAAAAGCGTTCCATGCTACCTACTGAATGTTATAAGCTTTGTCTCTGGGGTGTTTGTTTGCGATGTGTCCTTGCTCACCGTCATAGCTTGCCTCCTCACCGCGACCAAGGGCCAAGAGCCCGTACAGATGGCTACAGTCACAGTAGCGAGGCCTGCTGTTACCTTGGCAATCTTCATGGTCACCTTGAAGAGACCTACTTTCACAAGAACCGTCATCCTCACTCGTTACGCCCCAGGCACTACTGTGTCAGCACCCAAACCGACCACACCCTCGTCACGGCCACCGACGACGTCACAGACACCTTCACCGAGGCCGAAACGGAGATGCAAACTTCGACAACGACAGAGACCCAAACCGACTGGGCCGTCCAGACAGCTGCGGCATGCAGCAACCTCGAAAACCCGAGGAACCCTGGGTCTCTTTCAAACCCTACCGTCTTCTTCAAGAAGGCGTTTGAGAATTATTCAGTAACTGAGTCCGAACTCACAAAAGTTTGCTGCGACACGTGCTTTTCCAACCCTGACTGCGCCTACTTTAGAGTCGCGTGGTCACACTGTGAGACCTATGGCACTCAGTTTAAGATTGTCAACTCTTGGTACCCTTTACAGTGCCCTTTGGGCAAGCCGGTTCTGACTTGGAGCATGACGCCTACTCCGAGGGCTTTTTACGCAGGAAATTGTTTTCAGCTTTGATGGGGGTGTAATGAGTCTGGTGATCTTCGTAGATGGATAAAAGAATGACTCAGTCGCTGTAATACTGGGAATTGTGAAAAGACCGGGGATACGGTTAATGTAGGCTGCTTTGTTGTCATTCATCAAGGTGTGTGAAGCTGTAGATGAATAACGTCTCGATGAGCTGAATCACCGAGCCGCCCATGCATTACATCTAGGACGCTGATTTTCTGTTCCTGGACTATACCATCACTTTAAATGAATTCATAATTCGGGCACCTTCCCCAGTGGACTGCGAAGCAAAGCTGTAATGCAGCCCCATGTCCAAGTCGCCCTAATTTACTATCCAACTATATACTTGATTTATTCCATAGTAGCAACTATAACAGTGATGTGCTTATTATTCCAACTATAAATAAAACCTCATAGGGCCAACTCTAACAACCTCCCCAATACCCGTCTCACTATTCGCCTTTGCCTTTCAACAGTAAAGCAACCAAGACAACTTGGCCCGATAACTGCGCCACAATGTGTAAACACTTTTTCCGTGGCTATAGGTGCCAACTATGTACCATTACCTACCGGTGGGATCAATCCCATCAGTTATGCAATGAGGTGCTCTGGTCAGAGACCAAGATTTTTCGCTCGTGTTCTGTGTGGCATCCAACCCTCTCGTACATCCACAACGGCATCTGCGAGCCATGTAGACGCGTGGTGGAAGAAACAAGGAATCTAAGTGATCAAGGGAATCAAAGGATGGAAAGCGAAGATCACGAGTTTTGAAGTCAAGCCAGCTCCATAAGCCATGTCACTGTCGAGTGGAAAGCCTCTTCCCAACGATGTAGGCCGACACAAATGTCAGAGTGTACGCTATAAGTGATTCAAGTCAGTTTTTTAACTCCCCAGCAGCTGTCCTACTCCATCTCTATAGTAAATGACAATGATTCCTTCAACTAAGGGAACCTTGTGTGATTGTCACCGCAAAATATCGGTCGTGACTGTCCTTTTCATCTCAGGTATAAGTAGCCCCCTAGCGTCAACTCAACCCGTTCTTCGGCGCAAAACTCTCCTAAAAGTGTGGCATCTAATAGTTCCGAGAGTCTACAGACCGCTACTATCGATAAGAGAAAACAAACGCCGCCAGCATGTGCAAAGAAACCGTCACCCAGTACACCTGCAAAGAGTGTGACTATCCCCACAAGAAAGAAACAGACCACGACTTGTGCGCCAAGGTGCGCCAGACAAAGGGCAAATTCAAAATCCTGGGCTCGTGTGGGAAGACGGATCATGTGCAGAAGAGCAACAAGAGCGAGCTGTGTCCGCTATGTCGACTGGCCAAGCAGCAGAAGGACAAGGCAGGGCCTTGAGTTTCTAGCCGCTGCAGCCCAAACCATGATCCTCTGGAGCCGGTGGGATAATCTCTGGTTGATTGGGGGAGGATTGGGTAGGCTCGGCAGTTAATTAGGAAGGCTACGTTGCGGCTAGGAAGGAAGGTGGCGATAGCCTCAGGAAGAACAACACAAGCAATGCAGGGGTTGAAGCCATCCACAAGAATAGCCATACGCTTTGAGAGTATCATACCTGCCTTAATCCTTCTATATTAAAGCCTCTCTCTTCTCCCCTTTTTCCTCCATCTCAAGCATAAATGACAGCGACAACTTGTCATTTGACCAAGGAAATTCCGATACCTCGAGAGCTAGAAATGAAGCCATGAACGAGAGCGGCAGCTGGGAAGCACTTAGCCGTCGTATTCCATAGCCATCAGACAGGAGTTAGCATACAAACGCTATTGTCGCAACGGTAAACCACATGATCGTATTTCCCTGCTTGCCGGTCTGGACGGTGAGCTTTCGAGTCAGTTGCTCCTGCAAAAGGGTCGCTTGCTTGCTCTTTAGGTCAAGTAGCTGTTTGGTAACATGTTAGTCCAGCCCACGTTAGTATGAGAAGGGGGGGTTAAAGACCGCCGTGGCTGCTCGCTCTGCATATTCTTCCAGTCTCTGCACTGTTTTGATATTTCGGTTGACTGCCATGAGCATGAGTGACTGGGATAGTCGTTCTCTGACATCAACTGCGGGCGAGCCCGAGGTCGAAAGGGATGGTGTTGAGGTGGAGAATTCGGGGAATAGGTGCGGATACCGATGGGCTGGATCTATCTCATCCCCGATCTCGTGGTCCATGACCTGGAGGACCTCCTTCTGAACATGAAACAGGGAGGACATGATGCTGAGCTCCTCCCTAATATCATTGATCTGGCGAACATCTTCAATGTCGTTTTCGATATCGATCATCTTAAATCCTACAACACTCGCTGGCGATGACCTCTGCCAGTTCGCCATTGGTTCTGGCCGCCAACTCTCGGGCCCTCTCGATGTTGGTTATCAGTATAGTCATGTTCTTGGACGTTGGCGAAGTCATTGTGTTGCATCTTTGTGGGAACGCGGTGATGACGGTGGGAGGCGATCGCCCAATTTCTGGGAGCACTCACAGTGTAGAAGCTTCGGCGCAATCGCAACCAATCATGTAGAGAGCTATCCTCATGAATACCCATTGTCCGAAGGGGATAGAGGACCGGAGTACTTAGTGTATAAGCTTCTGGGGAGCGGTCGAGGCCTAGTAGAGATCCTATCCATCCCATCGCCAAGACGCGAGACAACATGAAGACTTGGTGCACATCTGAGGCCCGCCAGATACATACGCCAAAGCCACCCTTCGATCTTAGGTCCTAGGTCACGGACTTAACTTAGGTTCGAGTTCTTTAAAGTCTCTCCCTAGAGCAGGAAATACTTAGTTAGTCACAAATGGATTCATGGCGGACAGACTCCTGTCACATGGCACTAAAGCCTTTCATTGTTTCCGTGTAGCCCGACACTAGTGCACGCTGGAAGAACGACCTCGCCCTCATTTTCTTAGTCTGCTCCTACGCTCTCGCCTCTTCCTTTGGTCCTTACCTCGCTAAAGCGCAACACGTCAAAGATGAATCAAACTGCCTGCTCGCAGCCTCACCCCAATCAAGAGAGTGCGTGTCTGGGCTGCCCTGCATTTGTCGCCCCTCCCGCCATACTAGACGCCAACGAAGAAGTTCTAGTGTATCTCGCCCCGGATTCGCCCCGTCACACTGAGCATTAGGCGGACATTCTGGAACCCGCCGACGTGTGGAAAGAGTTCTAGGTGCACAGGTGCCGGGTGAACCAGCTGCTCGATGACATTTGGACAGGCGTTGGATGTTGGGCAGCCCGGGGACATCTGGAACAAACGAGCAATATATATTCCTCTCTATCAAAAGCTTAATACATCGAGTAGCGGGATAACCGCCTATGACAGATAGTCTCACTCTTCAGTGTTCGGACTTGTTCAATCACCCACTAGGGTAGACGGCACCTCCTAAAGCGCGCAGTTGTGGCTTGTATTGCAGTTCAGCTCACAGGGGTCTCAAGCCCCGAGAGTGATGAGCCCAGGCATGACGGCACATGAACCGCCCACCAGGTGTGCCCAACTGCCCCCCATGTTGCCCGCCAGACTCTCGAGAAACGGGCCAGGCCCCAAAAAAAGGAATAGTCAAAACATAGATGTAAGCATAATGACCTGTGAATTCGAGACCTCTACTGCCGGCTACATATGTGACATCAATTTCTCCAGCAGAGGCGGAGGGCGTCTGCCATCTGGGAAAGTTGCTTCCCAAGCGGACATGACTTGGAATAGCTTGTCTTCAGCCCCGTTCCTTGCCACAATCTCCATTCCATACGGCCGCCCGTTGTGAGTTGAAAATCCCAGGGGAACACTGGCGATGGGGTAGCCGGCCGCTGCAGCTGTGGTCGTTACGAGCGACTCGCCTGAAGCCATGATGACATCCGTCCCGGTTTCCTCCCAGAGCTTCTCCACCGCCGCACGCACGCTCTGTCTGAAGTGCTTCAGGGAGCTGTGGTACTCCTCATTCGTCATGTTGTCCTTGAGTCCATTTTCGAGCACTGCTTGGCTGGGTTGATCTGGAAGAAGGCAGAGTTAGATCCTGTCAACATGAGATGGGGCAACAGGGTGAATGCTCGCCCATACCTGGTGGAAGTTCAACTTCGGCGTGCTTTTTGTTGAACTCGACCAAATCCTCCAAGGTGCGCAATTGAGGATCATCAAACAACCCAAGATATCTCTCGAACACGAAGCCGAGTTGATGCCCTAGTCTGGGTCAGTAAATGTAAGATGGGGTCAGAGAGCGCATACGTGAGATTGCGCCCATCTCGGCTGTCTTGTATGTCTTGACAATGTCCCCGAGCTTCATCAGTGGGGCATCATGGACGATCTTGCCACCAAGATCCTCGATGGTCTTCATGGCATGGCTAATATCCCGCTTCTACCGGGTGGTTGGTCAGTGGTAGGTTCAGATGGGTGGAGTGCACTTACATGCTCTCCGTCAAAGACTGGGTTCTTGTGGCAGATTTCGTCACCAAACTGCCAATCTTCGTAGTTAAGAAGCGCAATTCGTATTCCCTTCCACGAGCCCGTGAGAGAGGAGTGGAAGTTGCGGTTCGGCAGCAGAACATCCATCACATCGGCGCAATCTTCAACCGACTTTGCGAGCGGGCCTGCGCTGTCCCAGGCTGCACCCCCAGACTGGGTACCAACCATGTTGACAGCACCTACCGTGCCTTTCATGCTGTAAAGGGCCGCCCGTATTGCCGGTTGTACTATCGAGCCATCCGCTTCGGTACCAATTGTGATGGGGGCAAAGCCAGCGGCGGTCGCTACGGAGCATCCGGAGGAGGAGCCTGCAGGAGTCTGGGGGACACATAAGTGAGGATTTTGGCAGGGAAAGGGACGGGATATGTATCACTGACACTGTGTCCTAGCCATCTCTCACTGGGATCAACACCGCCTTTGACGTATGGCGACTGAGTCTGCGATAAAGTCAGCCGGAAATCGGACATTCTCCCTTTAGTAGTCTGCTTTGTACCTGTCCTCCCACCGGAGACCATCCGCTCGTGACGCCGAAACCCTTCGCGTTGGCCCATTCCTATGTCCGTCAGTGTCGTCGCAAGAAGGAAGCGCAAGAGAAAACAGACCGAGAGGTTGGCCTTTCCGATCACAATGCACCCCGCCTTCCTCAACATCGTTGCAATGGGCGCATCTTTGCTGGCATTGAGGCCTTTGAGAGCGAATGACCCCGAGGTGGTGCCTATGCCGAAGCTAGGGGTGGTAATCAGGTCCTGGATGGGAGACGTCAGCAGATAAGAAGGCCAGTGCTATCACTCGTGGTGCTTGGCCAAACCTTGAGGATGATTGGGATTCCATGAAGCCTTGACCTGGGGCCCTTCTCTCGGCGCTCCTGGTCCAATGCGCGGGCTTCTTCGAGAACCCTGTCTAGAGGCGCGGTCGAGATCATTGCGTTGAGCTTCATGCCATCGTGGTTGTGTGCCGCGATCTGCTTCAAGTAAAGGTTAACGAGCTCCACGCTCGTGCAGTCGCTGGCGTCAAGAAGCCGTCGCAGCTCACCGGCCGTGGCCGTGAGGAGGTTTGGGCGGCATTTCGACGACATCGTTTCAGAGGGAGAGGATCGTGTAGGAAACAAGCCCGAAAATCCAGCTTGGGAGTTTGAAAGAGCCCAGAGTACAGATGCGAGGAACAGCACTGTGGAAACACCGCGAGACCTCCAGAGCCCCATCACGGGAAGGTGGTGAAAGTCAGAAGGGTGTGGGCGGGGAAGGATGGGCCTGGGGGGAGGCTCTGCGGCAGCGACTCATATGAGATCAGAATCTGCAGCACAGCATCAAGCGACGCCGGCTCCGGTTTCGAGTCATCAGCAGGCGAGGCTGATCCTGCGGCAGCATTTCGTTCAAGGCTCTGCTTCATGTGAATCAAGTGCTCTACTATTGTGAAGTTGCCACTGTCCCTCATGTATGTGATAGTCGGGTCAGCTCCGTGTGATAACAAGGCGTCGACGACATTCTTGTGTCCGTTGCATGCCGCATGAAATAGCGGCGTCCACGACTTGTTGTCGAGGGAGTTCACCTCGATTGCCTTGACCTTTCCTTTTCCACTCTGTAGGCGAGCAAGTGTTTGACAACTGAGAGCTGTCCCTCCCCAGCATCCCATGAGAGAGGTGTCCTGCGGTTGTTGTCGGCGCGTTCCAGGATGGCACCCCGTTTCAACAGCAAGCTCACGCACTCTTTGCCGCCGTCTGATGCAGCCCAGGATAGAGGGGTACGGCCTTTGTTGTCTCTCAGGTTGAAGTCAAGGTCCTTTTTGCACAGCTGCTCCATCTCAGTTTTGTTGCCGTGCTCCGACGCAAGAGACAGTGCATTCCTTTGATGTTCATCCTGCGCGTTCAGGTATTCATCAGACCCGGAAATGAAGCCGAGGATGTCTTCCCTGTCGAACTCGCAAGCATAACGCAAACCCATTTCTATTGCACGTGCCCGCGGTATAGGCTCGGTGTCTGCAATACCCGGTCCTCTTGGCTCTTCAATACACACTTTGAACATCTTGGTGCTGTTCATGGCTGCAAGGAGAGCAGGAGATTGTCCATAGTCGTTGGGTGAATAGAGGTTGGCACCAGCCTGGATCAAAAGCTTTGCCGCGTCGATATTCCCCCCTTCGGTAGCCCACGAGAGGGCAGATTGCCCGTACTCAGAGTCCACCTTTTCAAGATCTGTTTCGTGCTTGAGAAGGGTCTTCATAATCTCAGGATGTCCTCCGATAGCTGCAAAAATCAAGGCCGTGTATTCGCTCCAGCCGGTTGCGATAGCGCCAACATCCACATCATGGTGGGCGTATAGATACTTGACAACATCGTCACGGCCATACTCTACGGCAAACATAAGTGGTGTTTGCTTGTAGGTACCATCTCTCAAGTTCAAATCCGCTTCTGCATCCAAGAGAAACTCGATAGTCGGTAGGGAACCAGCGATAGATGCCAGGATGAGTGGGCTCCTGCCCGTCCCGTCAAGAGCGTTGACCTTACTTCCATAGGGCTCGGGCACCTCGGCCCGACCTCAATGCCAACTTGGCTTAGAGGGGCAGGGGGTTAGCTCTAGAAGCGGAAAGGGATTTCGGCTAAAGTTTCACCTCCAACCTTTTGGTATTCGGGCTCTTTATCAAGACTATCCAATCTCTCCCAACAGCTACAGAACATTTTAAATCTCAAACACTCAAGCTGTCTATCCCGCAAAAGTTCCAGGTTGTGGCCCAAAGAACTCACCCTCAGGTACCTTGAGTCGAGTGCAAGCGTCAACCTCGCAGCCACTATCCGCGCTGTTTCCAATCCAGTTGATATCCGCACCATGATAGCTCACGGCAAAGAAGATGACAACAGCTGCAAGTGCAATTCCAGTCTGCCAAGCAGCTGAGAGGACATAGTTGTACTTGGACCAAAACGTGAGATACCTCTTTCGGATGACGACCCAGGAGAGCCATCCAGGAATAACGGCAGGCCACATGTACGCCAAATTGTAAGGCGACCAAACGTGGCCACCGCTGAAGATGACGACGGGGTGGATCTTGGTAAGCCAGTGCTTCTTGGGGAGCTTGCGGGTTGCGTAGTAGTAGATGATGGGGAAGGCCAGGCCAACAGGGAAAGCAGCGAGGAGGGCAGTATACTGTGCTCCTGATCCAAAGACTTTGCGAGGCGCGAGGGAACCAAAGAGGACAGCAGCAGTAAAGTAACTCTCAACTCCGGGGCAGCTAAACTTATCCTTCTGGTTAGTCTCGCAAATGTTGGGGATGCTGGTGATCTGGAAGTTCATGACGCCAGTGCAGACAAAGGCGGACACGATAGCTATGAGAACAGGTTAGATCGTGGTCTATCAAGGTAGACCAAATACTCACTCGCAACTGTCTGGCACCAGAATGTCTGGCGCTGGGGAATCTTGAGATAGTGGCCAAGCTTGAGATCGTTTGCAAAGTCGAGAGCATGAGCGACCGTCACGTATCCAAAGCCCTTGAAGAAGTTCATCTATAGAGAGTCAGCGATGTTGCAGTATGCATTGCTGCACTACTTACCGCCAGGGCATTACCGGGCTGCCATGCTCCGCCGATGAACTCGGCAAGCACGTTGTACTCGACCTCGATACCAGTAGTGGCAAAGATGATGCCAGTGGGGATAGTGAACAGTATGGCGAGTGCAATCCCAAAGAAGACTGTGCCCACGCTGGTGTTTGTCGGCCAAGCTGCGACAGCAACGATACCAAGAACAATTCCAACAATCTGCGGACCATGTCAGCAAGCATAGAGAAGGGCGAGGCATAACTCACGTTCAGAATCAAGTACCACCACTCTGGAACCTCTGTATAGCTCTCCATGAGCCTTGTGTGAATGTCCTTGAACTCATTGACCCTGCCGTTCTTCTTGAAGCTCTCCAGCAGAGACTTGAAGCCCATCTTGATATCGTTCCAGTGATACAAAGCCGCATAAGATATGACGGCACTGTAAACAGCAAAGAAATAGATACTGCGCCAAATCAGTTCAGGGTTCCTCGGAGGGGTAAGAATAACTGACTAGTAGGTGATTGAAGAGGCAGCGATGTAGACTTGGCTGTAAGCCTGGTACTTGCTCTCGTCCAACAACCCGTTCTCATCGAGGATAGACGAAACATTGTACTTGGCACCAGTGTGGTCAAACATGGTGTTCGTGTTGATGGGCAAATATCCCGTGTTGAATGTGTTTGTCCAGTACATTCCCGCAATTGTGATTCCTCCCAGCACGCAGCCGATAAACATGTTGAAAGTAACGTGAAACGGAACGAGTAGAGGGTCAACGTTGTAAGTAGCAATATTCCAGTCAAAGGTAGGGAATGGGTTAAGACCAAGACCCTTCTTGACGCCGGTGATGGCCGCAAGAGTGAAGTTGTCGGGTGCGATCCATGCGAGCCAGTTGAACAGCGAGAGAGCAGAGGCGATGTGCTCGGGGAACCAGAACCAGACAAACATGGCGCCGAATGACATGAGGAAGAACTTGTACCGGGTCATGCTGTACTTCCTGTTAAAGGGGCCTCTTGCTACTGTGTTGCTCTCTGCGGATGGTCAATAAGCTGTAGCTCAGAGGTAGCAAGGTGATCCTTACCATTGTGAAGACTTTGGTTAAGTGCAACGGTAGCAAGTGAGCGAGGCCAGATGCAAAACGACGGGTAAACCAAGAATCTTCGAGCCAGTCCCGCGAGTCCGAAACCGAGCAGGTTCATCGACAGCTGTCTTGGTCAGCAGGTCACGCAAACCAGGCCATGAACGAAACCTACAGAGAGGCAGACTTGGAATCCAAAGTCTGCTGCAAAGGGCATGTCAAAGTACTTCTTCAACCAACTGGTGAAGATGATGTATCGTGAATGAGGCAAGCTTGATGCGACATTGGCCATGATGGAGATCAGCATGTGCTCCTTCTGGTTAAAGTGACCCCGGTTCAACTTGTATGTTGAACCAAACAAGGTAAACTCCCCGACGGGCATCCACTTCTCCCAGGCCTTTCCAAGGGGGAACGAAAGAAGCTGGATAACGGGGGCCGTGAGTCTGATGGATGGCTGGCGAACTGAAAAGAGCTGGTTGACGAAGCTCTGCACAACGACAAAGAATAGGCCAATGATCCAGGCCCGTATCGTGCCGGCGGGTGCCGATGGGTCGTCCTTGTTGCTGACGACGGCGCGAACTTCGGCGTAGGGTGAGTTGATGGTCAGGAGGGAGACCTCGGTCTTGATGTCTGTGATGAGGTCATGGTGCTTTTCTGGGTTCTCAAAGAGATCCTCATTCTGGACGAAAGCCTGGAGGCGTATGATGGAGTCCGTGTTGAAGTTGGGGTCATGTTCGTGAAAGTAGAGCAACGTCTCGGCGCGCTGTTCAAGTTAGATCTAAGATATCACCAGACTGCATGCCGTAGTAACTCACCCTCTTTGCTTCATCAAGGTCAATCGTTCGTCCATACTCCTCAGCCTCGATAAACTCATCGGCCGTAGCTCCCAGCAAGTTTGCTCTATCAGTGACAGACCCGCTCGTCGACGGTCTGTTTGAAGAATCATCCTGTCTCTCGGCCGACACCGCAGCATCGGCCGGGGCGGTCTTTTCCGTGACAGCAGCCATCTTTGACGCAGATGTTGATGCTGAAGGACGCCCCTCCTGGAGCTGCGTGGTCTGGCTATATAACAACGCGCGCCACCCAGTCATTAACCCTTCGCGGCGCTTTCTCGGGCGCAGAATCGACTACGTGGAACATGCTGCCTTGGCGCAAGTCTAGAAACAGAAGGTGACCACGTTTATCCTCGAAGAGGAGATCAGGTACGGGGTACTACCATGGGTATAGGTTGTTATTTAGTAACGGACGTCCCGATGGTACTCCACACTCGGGCGTTGTATCTGCAAGAACTCAAGGGTCTGAGCGGGAAGATTGCCGGAATGAGATCCCTGGATGATATACATGGTCTGCATGGGATTCGTAATGATCCTCCCGAGTCCACTGTGGTTCTAATTCTTCTACGGGCTACTATCCAGTACCTGCTCACCTGCCCCCTATCGTCCCATGTCTACCTCTACGTTTCCGACCTATACGTCCGGAGTTGTTTCCCATAGGAAGACATCTGCCGAAAAGTCAGGCGAAAAATTCCCTCTTTGTCTCAGAATCGACATGTCGGAGCTTAATTGCGTGCTTGTAAAGTGGACTCTACCCTTGTTCGGTCTCCATCATATAAAGTTTTCCTATCATGGCGAAAGAGAGCCCCGGGCTTGAGAAATGATGCCAAGACTTATCTATTACGTGTTTCAAGAAAGACTTTGACCTGACCTTACTGCAAGGGGTATATATGTCCATGGTCAAGAATATAGCGCACCAAATCATTCAAAGCTGATTCCTTCACATCGAGTTCCCGTCCGTCATTCGATTCTTCCTCCTCGTGAAGAATCGTGAAAAGCCTCAGACGTCAGACAAGTCCTCTTTTCACAGAGACGGGAAGTCTAACCTTGGCCACCGAGTCTATGTCAACCACCGATATCGTAAAGAACACGGTTTTCAACACAACAAACCCAATGACGCATAGCACCGCCCAACGACCGATACAATACCCGTCAACTAGTACCTAGCGCCCGTTAAGAGCGTTGTACTATTGACTTGAGACGCCTATTGACCGTGAACCTGATACTCGGGAGTCTGATTGTCCTCCTCATCATAATTCCACGTGTCTTCGATGTCATCTCCAACCTCAAAGATGTCAGACCACTCCATCGTACTCCATTTCTCCGGGTTCTCTACCGCCTCGCGAAAATGCTTCATCGCCAAGACCGTCTGTTCCGCCCATCTCTCCGGAGTGACAAGACCTGTGCCCGTGGCCATGGGAGTCATGAGTATCCTCGAGATCTTGTCATTTTCAGATGCTGCACGATTGTGCTTGTCAATGGCGCAAAGCAAGCTCCACACAGCATTGTAGACAATCTCTCTATCCCATCTGACATCCATAGGTACACGCATCGTAGGGCACAAGGCCAAGAACCTTGTCCCCCAAACATTCATCGATCGCCGATGGAAGGCTTCCGGGATTCGAACTATCGTGCAGGTCCCAGGGGGTGCAAAGCCTCGCCATTTATCATACAGCTGTTCCTGGGCTGCGCGAGTGAGTGCCATATAGTCGTCGCCGGGTGAGAAGGCCAGGGAGATGGCATCATCAAAACCGCCGTCTAGCTGGCCATACGAATTTGCTGGAGAGACGACGGTGTCGAATTGAACTGTGGATGGCACTCCCGTGAGCTCGCAGTTGAGGATGGACACTTGAGATGTAGGGCCAAGGTCAAGCTGATGACTGGCCTCCTGGAAGGCGATGCTGCATTGCTCATCGAGACATAGCAGATAGATGTGAGGGATGATCTGAGCCTGTGACATGATGGAGCAGATTCTGTTACGCTGAGCTGATCGTTGATGAAAGAAAGGTGTGCGGCTGAGGCTCAGCAGCGGCGGGGTTATACTCACGCCTGGTCAGGCAGCCATGGCATGCATGAATGTGTCACATGACATGATATTTTGCGTTCTATTAATGATTTTGAAGTCATAGATGCTTGCGCAGCATCAAACGTGGAGACGTTCCTTGAGGAAATGGTGTGAAATGCCCCTGGGGGCGTAAGGTATAGTGGAATAATATCTCCTAGTGTACATAGCTTCGTATCCTCGAGCGTCGATATCATACAAGAAACAAATTTCCTACCATGGCCGAGTGGCCTTGTTCCAAACCTTCTCCGCCAAATCCTGAGATTGTCCCAAAGGCCAGGTGACGTTGACCAGCCTCGCATGTGCATCCTCCCACTGATTGATACCGCACACTCGACTCCAGGTACCGATCAATCTATCAAAACACCTCTCAAACTTTTCCACTTCCTTTTGAGGGGCGTGTGATTGAAGGTTTGCTATACTGTAGGCCCCGAGAAAAGTCTTCCAGAGCCACAAATCAGACAAGGTAGGTGACCGTATCTGGTGCACGTTTCGGTCGACGTCGCGCATCAGGATTGACAGGAAGCGGCGGAACACGCGTGGTTCCAGTGACTCTCCAGCGTACCAGATCCCCAAGGCGCTGTGCAGGTAGAGACCGGTAGCCACGCACATGCTAGACCACGAAGTGCTGAGCCTGGGAGTCTCTGAAGTGTCATCATCTTGCGGTTCTGAAAGCGAGGCAAAGTGTGCTTTGACCGTCTCGTAGAGTAGTCTTGATTCGGATCCCTCAATCCACTCCCAGCTAGGGTCATATACCGTATGGTCGTCGTTGGTGAACAGTATCGTAGCCGTCAGGGTCTTGAGACATTCCACCATGGGCGACGCATCAATGTCGTAGAATGTGGCATCTGGGGGCATGGCGGCAAAGAAGAACGGCATCATTCTCATTGCACCCAGCCTCTTTTCCAGGTTGCCAATATTTTGCGCCCGCCAGTCATGGACCAGGGACAGAAAGTCGGAGAACTCTGCCACGTTTTCCTGGGTGAATATCTTTTGCAGAGCAGCACTGCTGACGATTCTGGCCTTGAACCCTTGGAAAGAATAGTGTGTCCTGTTGAGTCAGGTCAGTAACTGCACATGGGTATGGGCCTAGATAAGACCAACAAGATGAGATATCGATTAGCGAGCTCCTCTCCCACACTCATTCTAGTGGGAAAGTCGCCATCGCTTGGACTCAATAGATCCACTGCGTTCACCAGCCCCTTCAGGTGTGTTTCGGCGGCTGCGACATTACCGTGGCAGCCCTGCAACTTTGTCAATTGTGACCTTCAGGAGCAAGCGTGACGTACCTCGACAAAGCATAGAATCGAGACGTGCCTCACAAAAGTCATCAGACCAGGTTGGCTGATATTGTGAAGCCATTGATTCAAGATCCGAATGGTGGCAACTTTGTGGAATAAAAGGGTGGACTGGTAGGTCTGAATATCCCCGACTGTCCAGGCGTAGTGTAGTCCAGCGACGAGCAGGGTATCTCTGAGGGCGTCCGGGTGGATAGAGAGTAAAGAAAAGCTACGTGCATGGATTAGTAACTAAAGGCTTCAAGAAAGGCTAGAAAAGCATACGGGTCTTTTCCCCGGGTATTCGAGAGCATGTCAGTGCAGCCTGCAGCGTAGCGGACTTTGAAGGGGTTAGTACTGCAAGGGTACAGACTAAGAGTACAACTCGATCGCTTACAGTAATGCAGAAGTTGCCTTGACTTGTATGACATGTCCAGTCCCAGGCAATCGAATGGATCCATGGAATTTTTCATGGATGATGCAGGATTCGATGCAACTTGTGTATCCACCGTCCACGGCTGTTGCTCACCAGGGAGCCATTCCGCCCGGCGGTCTCGGAGCGGGAGGTCTGAGCCATACTCACAAGCCCTTCCTAACTTGGTACATTTCGTGCTGCCTTGTCGTTAGCGGAGCGGACTTTACGGAGTCTTTCTCCTAGACGATCGACTCACCAGATTGGCTGGGCCCCATCGCATCGGACGCGACGCTTCCTACACGTGAGACATCCGCCTCGGCTCCGCGTGTGCGGCTTTCGGCACCTGACGCTTGCGCTCATCTCTTTTCCAGACTCGGTCATTACGCGTAGAATTCAGGGATCAATGGCCTGAGGAACGACGGACTTTGTAGCATCTGGAATGTTGGACAAGGTCGGGACGGGAAGCCTCGTTTTTGGGTTCCCGTTGACTAAGACGGCTGTTAACGGGATGGATGGAACGTTGGTTGACCAGGGTATGGAGATTATGCACTAGCAAAGCCCGGCTGACATTGCGATGCAATATGTTAGTGCGATATCGCTTCATAGTTACTTACCCATCTCCACTAACAAACACATCTGCCCTCAGCTCCGTGTGGGGCCGAGTAAGCGTTAGCCCGTCTGGTGACTCGCACAAAGACCAAAGGCTCGGAGCTAAACCCTTTTCAGAAGAATAAACGAGCACAACTCCGCCGTCCAACCCAAGAGTTGGCGATAGTCGTCGGAGGTTCATAGTTATTAGTTCACAACTGACGAAAAAGGCCCGGTTAAGGGTCCACGACGTCACACTTTTAAGAACGAGATCGACAAGCTCGTGTCAGATTTTACGTATATAAATAAATGCCCAAGCCACCTTTTCAGAGACTCACTCATCACACAGTTCTCAATATATCCCACAACCACATTCCACCTTTACAAACATCATGTCTCAAAAACCAACTCTTGTTTTTGTCCCCGGAGCATGGCATCTCCCTGAGTGCTGGCACAAGATTGTCTCGGCCATGGAAGCCCAGGACTTCAAATGTGTTCCCGTGGCCCTCCCCACTGTATCCTCCAACACCGAGGCCACCTTTGGAGACGACGTCAACGCAATCCGCGATGCAATCCAAGGAGAGACCACTCAAGGGCGCAACGTCGTTGTTGTGGTGCACTCTTACGGCGGCGCAGTCGGAGCCAGCGCCCTCAAGGGCTTCACCTCGAAGCCCAAGGATGAAGGCACTGGACATGTCATCGGATTCTTCATGATTGCCACCGGCTTCGCGGTCGGCGGTGTCACGTTCCTCGACGCCCTCGGTGGTAAGCCTCCACCTATCTGGGAGGCCGACTATGAAAAGGGCCTCGCGCCACTCACAGTCGACCCGAGAGAACTCTTCTACCACGACCTCCCCGAGGAGGAAGGAAAGTACTGGGTCAACAAAATCCAACCGCAGTCGCTCAAGGCCTTCACCACAGGCGCCGAATATGGATACCCCGGCTGGAAGGAGGTGCCCGTCTGGTATCTCGCCACGACCGAGGATAGGTCGCATCCGACTGAAGTGCAAAAGATGTTTACGCAAAAGGCAAGGGATGAGGGGGGAGATATTACGTATCGGGAGATTGCGAGTAGTCATTCGCCCTTTTTGAGCAAGCCTGATGAGACTGTGGCCATTTTGCTTGAGGCTATTCAGGCATTTACGGCCTAAAAAGGCTTGATGTTGTCATTGGTGGCCACCAGCTTATGCTCAGTTCAAGGGTGGGGGAAGAATAAGTGGAACATTTTCGGATTCTCGTCTGGAATAGCTTCGTGTTGGGAGTGCTACATCAATCTATGTGTCCGCGCATATTGTACACTTAGCGAAGAAAAGTTTCACCCAGTCAAAGATGAGCGTGTATTAGAAATCCATACATTCCCACCGTTTTACCTCCGTTCTTGGTTTAATTCCGTCTCGAGGTTATCTCACAAGTGTGTCTTTGCTCTGGTGGGTTTGAGTTACCCTACAGTCAGACAAAAACACAGCGAAAACGCGAACCTTGGCTTTGGGGTTTGGCGAATTCTTGGCACTCGAACGCGCTTTTGACTACGCAGGACATCTACTCCGTACTCATCTTTCTTCCCTTAAAGACCAAATCAAAATATTCGCATTAGATCCATTCACAGCGTTGCGAAAAAGGGCCACTGCGCGATTTTCCAGCATCCATCCCATCTCCACAATCTTGATTTAAGCTTAACGGTAGGGCCGTCGGTACTACAGGGAAACCGTGTCCAGCGAACAAGACCACCGTTACCGTACGTGCAGATGCATCCCCAAAGCTGAGAGCTTCCCAAATGAGAAGAAGGAATAGCATGGAAAAAAGAGGGCGTAAGAAAATAGTCTTGGTGGTGCAGTGCACTCCAACACCCGCCAAGATTGGGGAAGAATCTTGGCCTTGGGGAATAGAATCCTCCTGCTGGTTTCGCGCCGCTCCAGCATCTTGGCCGTCAAAATATCTGAAAATTGGAGTATCCTGGGCCTTGCAAATCGATCCTGTTGGTCTAGATGCAAGACGCCGCATCGCCAAGCGCAGTATTTTCCGATCGTGGCGTTTTGGAGACGACATGCAAGGTTCACAACGACACTTGTCGCGACTTGTGGTACAGGTGAAGCTGAGTATGGCATCGGAGTGTGTTCGCATCGTTGGGCTCGTTCGTTCGATCATGGTAGCAGCCTGTGCACCCGTCTTTCGATGGCTTCTATCGGGCCTCGACGCGTCGTTGTTCGATCGTGGTCTGGACGGTCGAATGTTGCAAACAAGAAACCTGGGAACACGCTTGCATATCAAGACATTGACAAAAGAAAAGCCTTGATCGACCCATCCTGTCATGCATGTTACCCATCAACTGCAACCCAAATCATACGAACCTCCCGTCGGGCCTTCTATCCAGATCCGCACAAAAGACTGCCTGATTCCGCCCAGACGGGGTCACATTTGAACCGGGGGGAATAATCCTCCTTTCTCTGGTGGAAAAAAACCTGGTTGCAAGGGCCTCGGTCCATGTCTCACCGAGGGTGTACCCCCCCCGCAAAGTGAGAACCTGGGGCCCCGAGCCCATAGCATCGGTGGGCTATGCGCCGAAATGAGCGGTCGAGAGGAGACTGTCCTTAGTCGAGCGGCTAACGTCTCCCCAGCCAAGAAATCAACCCCGAGTTGGGGGTTGGGGGTGTTGGTGTGGCGGCCTCGTTTTTGGGCGGAGAAAGGAAAGAGATGAGAGAGAACACCAACGGTTGACAGATGTCGGACCGTTCATGCCGATGACATGGCGTCGTTGATATCTGAAATGATGCTATTCAGATAAGAAAAATCATCATCACACCCAACTAACAATCTCTTCCCCACGACGCTGCCTCAAGCCCATCAGATAACCTCTGTAGATACCCCAGGTCTTCCTCCTCACCGTCCCCGCCCCCAGACGAGACTGACTCGGTCTAATGACCCCTTCCCCCGTGGGGACAGAAAAAAAAAAAGAGGGCTCGTGAACGAGTGGATCCCCATCACACTTAATCTGCCACGGAATGTCACCCCATTCGAGGGAACAAGGGTTTTGGCGACTCCATTGGAGAAACCCAACATGGACAGGCTCCGAGAGGGGGGCATGTTCATAAAAGGTAAGTCGCCGCTCCCCTCATTCTCTCTGTCTCTCCTCCCCCCCATCAGTTCTCTTCACTCTTCTCCAATCTTTTCCCATCATGTCCAATCCTGTTGAGACCGAGGGCGGCGTGGCCAAGGCCGCCTCCATCCACAAGGAGGACATTGAGCGCAAGGCCTCTCTTGCTGAGGATGTGTCCAAGGGTGATCAGACCCAGTACCACAAGATCGACAAGGAGCTGGCCAAGTATGCTGGAGGCGAGGCCATTCAGATCTCCCCCGAGGAGAGCACGCGTCTGCGCAAGATGATTGACAAGCGTGTGCTGCTGGTCATGATCGTGACATACTTTTTGCAGGCCATCGACAAGGGAACTTTGTCGTTTGCGTATGTTGTTGTGCCCAAATATGACTGGTTCGAGGCTGACTTGTGTTGATAGTTCCATCATGAACATGCCTGCAGATGTAGGAATGGCTCTTCCTGATGGGTAAGTTGACATGTTCAAACTAATATGCCCACCTCTAACAATCACCAGAAAGCCTGGTCCCAACTGGCCTTGGCTCACAACCTGTGTGTACATCGGTATCCTCTTCGTCGAATACCCCCAGGTATGAACCTCAACCTCAACCCAAGCTACACTCCCGCTAACGACAACCAGAACTACATCATCGCCCGAGTCCCCGTAGCCAAGTACCTCTCCTTCAGCATCATCGCCTGGTCCATCGTCCTCGGCTGCCACGCCGCCACGTCCAACATGACCGGCCTCATCACCGTCCGCACCCTCCTCGGTATCTTCGAGTCCGCCTGCCAACCCGCCTTCGTTGTCCTCTCGGGAATGTGGTACCGCCGCGAAGAACAGGCCTCCCGTGTGACTTACTGGTACATGATGAACGGCGCCCAGCAGATCGTCGGTGGTCTCCTGGCGTACTGCTTCACGCTCATCAACTCTGGTCCTCTCAGGAACTGGCAGTGGCTTTTCCTGTCGTACGCCATTGTTTCGCTCATCTTTGGTGTTTTCGTCGGCTGGTGGATGCCTGATTCTCCTATGCGAGCCAAGTGCTTCAGCGAGGAGGACAAGCGTCTGATGATCGAGCGTGTGCGAGATAACCAGACCGGTATCCAGAACAAGACCTTCAAGAAGGAGCAGGCCATCGAGGCCCTCAAGGACCCTCAGACCTGGTGCTATGCTGGTATTCAGTTCTGTACCACTTTCCCCACCAGTGGTCTCGGTGCCTTTGCCAACGTTATCATCAAGGGGGCCTTTAACTTTTCCACCCTTGAGACCCAGCTCCTTGCCATGGTTCTTGGTTTCTACATCATCATTGTCCTGCTTAGTTCCGTTTGGCTCGTCAAGAAGTTCAACCAGAACATTTACATCATGCTGGGCTTTGTTGTGCCCTCCTTCGTTGGCACAATCCTGATTATGGTATGTTACGCGCCCCTTGTATAATCTCACTTCATATTGACGTGTGAAAATAGACTGTCAAGAACAACAACTTCAGCACCTCCGTTGGCCTGCTCATCTGCTACTACATCACCCTCTCCTTCTGGTCTGCCCAGACCCTGGGTCTGAGCATGATGTCCCGAAACGTCGCCGGCCAGACCAAGAAGACCTTTGTCATTGCCAACAACTTTATCTGGTGGAGTGCCGGAAATGCCGCTGGTAGCCAGGTCTTCCTCGTAAGTCATCCTTCACATCACACTATTGAAACATCTACTGACAAGCCAACAGGCCAGGGAAGCTCCCACGTACCATACCGCTTTCGCCACCCACCTCGGCTGTTACTCCCTCCTCGTCCTCATCCTCATCTACTTCCGCTGGCACCTCAGCCGCGAGAACAAGCGACGCGACGAGCTGGCCGCTGCCGGTGTCCGAGAAGCTGCCGATGATCGCATGGTTCACGCCTTTGAGGATCTGACTGACAGGGAGAACCCCAACTTCCGTTATGTTCTGTAAACAAGCGACCTTGTCTGCTGTGAAATGGTTTGCTGGAAATGTTTTCAGCTGTGGAGGAGTCACGAGTAATTCCATCATGACGGATAATGAATGACATTGGATACCTCTATGCAGATGCTAGATACCGTTAATGAAGCACTGCAATTCAATAACTTGATTGACACCTCGGTGTTGTACAGTATTAAGATAACCAATCTGTCCAACCTGTTTCCTTCTTTCAATTCCCAGTACAAGATGGCAGATACTATGACGGATGAAGGCACGAATCTATCGTACAATATCTACAACAGTGAAGAACTTGACACCTCACACGCTACTCTCGTCGACGCCCTTTAGTCTTCTATAAGCCTTCCGATGCATCTCTAGGAAGAGAAAGATACAAATCGTGTGCCTGCAAAAGTCAGTAACCTACACTGCAACATGGCTAAAAATACTCACGGCCCCTGACGCAGAAAACTCGGAACCCATCCTTTAAACACCCAGGCAGCACCCTCACTCCGAGATATACTCCTGACCATGTCCCAAGCCCCAACGTCACCCGCCGAAGACATGACCCTCGTCTTGATGACGTCAATCGGACTTGTCACTGTAGCAGCCGTCAACCCAGCGATGAACGACGCCGATAATTGTGTCGTCAGTGTATCGCCCAGAGGTGTGTGCTCCATCAGCAGTCGCTTTGCCACGTCGTAGGTCGCTAGTTGACTCGCTGTCGTGAGTGCCGCGCGACTGCTGTTGGGAAGCCATCCTCGAAAGTAGCTCGCCAACCCTTCTTCCCTGGCCATCCGTACAGCTCCGTCCATGGCGTGTTTGTAGTTTCGACGCTGATGGGCTGGGAGCGCAACGTCGTTTTGCATGCGAACGTTGAGGACATCGGCAAAATTGCCCGCAATTCCTCCAACGAACCCGGAAGATGTGGCCATTGCAATGAGTGAAATGAAGCTCGCGTTATTACCCACTCGCTGCTTCATCTCTTCGTACATGCCGAAGCGAACGGTCGAGTATGTCATCTGTCGGAGGAGAGACGCAGATATCCCACTGTAGACACCGAGAGGGCCTTCTGTCTTGAGGATCTTGGCCAGAGTAGTAAACATACTCTTGGGCTCTCCAGGCCCTCTAGTCTGCAGCCGGACCTATTCCTTGCTTAGCATCAATCATAGTTGTATCAGTTGTTCCTGATTTTACCTTGACTAAGGAGGATCAGTACCAAAAATAGACAAGAGGCATTGTAACATACCGAGATCCAGCGGATGTGTGACACATGCAGCCATGCTAGTGGCACTCCCACCAAACCAAAAAGGATAGCGAATAGGACTGCTCTTCTCCTTCTGTCCCATCTTCGGTGCCGAGACTCCAACTGCCGTCTCGCTTGACACTGTCGCGCTACTCATCCTGCCGCTAGAATCAGGCAACTCGGATTCCCCGAAAAGGATGGCGATAAACAGAACGGCCGTGATTGGGTCTCAGATTTTAGGTAAGATGTGAAAAGTCAGCGTTGACAAAAGATGGACTGATTAGACCCTACCCAAGACTTGATGTCATTCGACGCGTCACTATTCGGCGAGGCAGGATGGTGGTGACCGACGGGAGACAGGCATTATATCATCCCGATGACCGTCCAGGAGAGCTTTTCAGCCCGCCGATTCCCGATGTTAGGGTCGGCGACCATATACGGGCAAGGTGAGTCAGGTGGTTTCGGCGACCTTGCAGATATTGAGGCTGACTTCGGGTCATGAGGCGTTCGTGCAGTACGTAGAGGGTGTGCCCTCCATTCCCCGAGCCAAGACATTTAAATACTCCTAATGAGGCTCTGCGATTCTCGACCATCATGGCACACAACTTCATGTCTTCCAACTCCGTGATATATTTCTCTATGCCGTAATGTACACGCTATCCCAGACTTTTCTCTAGTTGATCCAGCCCTTAGGTCCGCCCCAGGTTCCCTTGACCATATACTTGTGGTACACCCACGGGAAGAAATCCTTCTTCAGGTAGTAGAAAGAGCGGCGGGGAACGGCCTGGTCAATGCCAAGCAGATCTCCAAACGTCTCCTTGGGAACACCTCCGTACTTGAACTCGGCGAGCATCACCTTGCCGTACTCTGTCAGGAGAGGGCAAGAGGTGTAGCCGTCATACGCCGGCTCAGGCTCCTTGCCCTCCATGGCTCGCAGAAGGTTGCTAACCAGGACGGGAGCCTCAGAAGTGACAGCAGCAGCCGTCTTGGAGGTGGGAAGGCTAGAAGCATCGCCAGCGGACCAGACGTTGGCAAACTTCTTGTGGCGGGTGGTGTTGTCGTCAACATCGACATAACCAGCCTCGTTGGCGAGAGCGCTGTTCTTGACGAAAGCATGAGGGCCCATCTTGGGGACAACGTGCAAAAAGTCAAACTGCTTGGTCACATTTTCCTGGCCGTCGGGACGAGCAAAGACGGCCTTGTTGCCCTCAATGGCAACGAGATCGTGCTGGAACAGACCCTCAACACCTCGTTCCTGGCGGAGCTTCTCAAGCGCAGCGCTGTACTTAGGAACACCGAACATGGAGGGGAGGCCAGTGGCAAAGCTAATCTTGATAGGCGACTTGGAGACGTCCTCAGGGTTGTACAGATCCGTCTGCTTCCAGTGGTCCAAAGCGAGCCACATGGTCTTCTGGGGGGCACCAGCGCACTTGATGACACCAGCAGGCTGGGTGAAGATGGCGTTGCCCTTCTGCAGACGCTGAATGGCGGGGAAAACCTTGTCGCAAGTGTCGTATCCGTAGATGGAGGTGACGGGAGAATCCCGGGCAGCAAGGGCCTCAGGCAGACCCTTGATGCTGTCGTAGTTGATCTTGATGCCGGGAGCCACGACAAGGTGGTCGTAGCTGATCTTCTTGCCGTTGGACAGCTTGACAGAGTTCTCCTCGGGGGCGAGGCCCTCGACGCTGACGTTGTAGAACTTGAACTTGGGGTCGACAAGGTCAGGGAGCGAGCTCTTCAGCTCCTCCTTGGTCTTGAGGCCGGCGCCGACCAGGGTCCATCCGGGCTGGTAGTGGTGCCATTGGGCGGGATCGACAACGGCAATGTCGTCCTGGGCGAACTTGCCGGTGAGGAGAAGCTGATGACTGATGGAAATACCAGCAGAACCAGCACCAATGACCACAACCTTGTGGTCCCTGCTCGCGGGAGCGACTGGCGCAGCAGCGGGAGAGGGAGCGGGAGCGTCAGTCGAGGCGGCAGTTGCGAAACCCCGGCGGGCATCAGCAAGGGCGAAGGATCGCCCAGCAGTACGGGCTGCCAATGTCACGCGACTCCGGAGCATCGTGGGCTGTCTGTGAGTTGGAATGAGGTTGTTGGTGATCACAAGAAAATCGACAAGAAGAGGCAGCTAAAAAGTCGAGTGGAGCCGGGATTATCAATTGGAGGTACGTACCCACCTGAGGTGCCCGGCTAGCCGTTTCGGGGAGTACTCGGGCCGGATTATCAAAAGCGCGGCAACGGTTGGTCGCCGATTGCGGGCTAGTTGTTGCGGGAAAAACTCTCAGCGATGGCGTGATGCCAGGGGTTGTTCGCCGATGGTCCGGTCTTGATGATTCTGGCCTCTTGGGCGGCGTGTTCCGCTGGAGCGAGGGGAAGTCATTGGTTGGTGAGGGAGTTGACTGAGTCGTTACTGTGTTTCGACCCTAAGACGAGATCCGCGGAGAGAATATTCACCGAGGGGCACTCACCGAGAGACGGTCGGTCGGCTGGCAAGGGCGGGACACTCAACCGCTGGTAGTTAGGGATCTTATTGGTCAAAGCGATCTCCTGGCATTTGACACATTGAGATGAACATGCAAGCAATTACCATCGCCATGACAAGTCTCCTCCTCAACTGCCCCCCCTCCCCTATACAAGACCACACAAAGAATTGCCGATTGCAAAGTAAGATAATGGATCGTTTCATGATTGAGCCATCACGCCACCCACTCAACACACTCTTCAGCTCAGCGTCAATCTCTTCAAAGCCCGACGACTACACTGTAACAGTGTTGAACGCGGAAAAGGCCGGAATGCCAAAATGCCCGTATTACCAAGATCAATGCAATCTCAGACACCCTTTAAAATCGTAAGAGGATTAAAACCCCCTACCCATCACAATGACGTATGTGTCCAATCACGGGCTTCTCAGGTCGGCTATCTCTCCCTCGGGTGGTCGGCGAGCTGATGACAGGTCCCCGACGATCCGAGCCGCCAACAGCCGCAAAACATCATCGCCACTAGAACTTGATTGCAAATAAACATTCTTGATCGCCCTTGAATTGTAATCAATCAAACATCATCGCGACATTAAAGACACCATGAAGTCCTTCCGACCTTTGTCTCCACTCACAGCTCCAAGAGCATCCATTTTGAACGGATCCATCAAACACATTCGTCCTCTACATCAACAAGTGGCAAAGACGGCAATTGCTTCTCGGCCATTGACGACATCAACAGCAATCACGCGCCAAATACTTTGCAGAAGACCAATAATGTCCACCCAAGCGACCATGCCCCGGTCTCTCACCCTAGGTCAAGCGTCCTACACTACGCAGGCGAGTGCCGTCGGCGAACCAACAGTCCATGACTTGTTTGAAACTGTCACAGGGACATGGCAGTACGTGGTCGTTGACCCATCTACCCTCACCGCTGTCATCATCGATCCAGTCTTGGACTACGACCCCGTCACCCAGGCCGTCACCACCAAAACCGCCGACTTGATCCTATCTCTCGTCAAGGACAAGGGCTACAAAGTCGAAAGAATCCTCGAGACACATGCCCACGCCGACCATCTCACTGCAGCTGCGTACCTCCAGAAGCGCCTAACTCAATCGCAAAGGCACAAGCCGCTCATCGGCATCGGGAAGCGCATCGACCAGGTGCAGGCGCGGTTCGGCAAGGGATATGGAGTCCCAGCCAAGGAGTATGAGTGTGTCTTTGACAAGTTCTTTGACGACGACGAGACTTTTGATATTGGCGACTTGAAGGCGATGGCTATTCACTTGCCTGGCCATACCCCTGACCATCTGGGGTATAAGATTGGAGGTGAGTACCGATGCATTGAGCTTGGCATGCACCGACTAACTAAAGTAATTAGACAACATCTTCTGCGGCGACTCCATCTTTCACGCAGACATTGGCACAGCCCGCTGCGACTTCCCAGGAGGCAGTGCAAGTGATCTGTATGAATCAGGAAGAAAGCTTCTCTCCATGCCAGGCCACGTCAAGATCTGGACAGGCCACGACTACCCCCCAGAAGAGAGAGGTGCCCCTGTGCCGTACATGACGGTTCAACAGCACAGAGAGCAAAACAAGCACGTCAAAGACGGCATCACAGCCGATGAGTTTGTTGCTTTGCGGAATGAGCGAGACGCCAACCTGGCTGCGCCCAGGCTGCTTCACCAGTCGCTGCAGATGAATATTCGGGGTGGACAACTCCCTGCGCCGAATGAGTCGGGACATCGTTTGCTTCATTTGCCACTCAAGATAAAGGTTGAGCCTTGGGATGATGGAACTGCTTGAGGGCAAGTATGAATGGTGGGAGTTTCTTGGGTGTGCTGGGGTTACGATCTGTCTTGTGTTGAGATGTATTGGCGGCATTGATATCAAATTGTTTCAAGGGAACTACTAGTCTGAAACCTTGCTTCCATAGCAATGAAAATCCAAAGAAATGACTTTCACCAATCCAATCTTTGCTTGGCTGTCTTCTCGATGGACCATATCTAGAACTTGACTGCCTCACACACCCACTTCCACGTCTTCAGTATTCGCTCACGCTCCAATGGCTTCACTTCGCGCATTGCTGCAGAGACTTGCTGCGTGCGAGACAAGTCAAATGCAGGAATCCGTTGAGGTTTCCCTGCCTTGCACTCGTTGCTCTCGTCTTGGCAATAGTTCTGCTTCCACAACCCTAGCAGAGCTTGAGATGGATGATTGTCCTCCCTTTCCTTCAGCGCTCCCTCCAGCCGGCTCATCCACTCTCGAGGGGACACGATCTGAAATCCAGGTCCTTCGCCACTGTCTGATAGCCATTCTATCATCTGATTCCAAGAGGGGTTGGTGTGTGGGTTCAGAACGTGATAGACCTGAGTTTTGGTTGGCGATAGTGATTCACTGTTCTCGGGCTTCATAACATGGCTAGAAAAGGCAATCTCCATGACTGACTGGGCAGCCTCTTCCACAGATAACCAATTGAGAGTTTCGTGCGGAATGTCGGGCAAGCACCCCGCTACCCGTGCCGTTGATAGCAAGAGAGGATACGCTTCGGTTGCGTTCCAAATACCAGCGCTATTACTGCAAAGCTGACCGATACGAACAACTGCGGAGAGATTCTCTCTGTCACTGGTGAAATGGTGGTTTGCAGACTCGCAGATCCGTTCAGCAACCCACTTGGAACGAGAGTAACCCATCGGCGAGGCTTCAGAGGCGTCTTGAGAGATCTTCTCAGGAATGAGGGCAGCGGCCGAATTGCTCACAGCTGCTGTTGAACTGGCGAATATTAAACGTGCCTGGGCTGCTGCTGCTAGCTTGAGAAGGTTCTGCGTTGCTGCAATCTGATCTTCGAACGAGCTAAGCTGGAGGTTAAAGTTGACTGCCCATGCCGAGTGGATGATGATAGTAGCTTCGTTCATGATGTGTTGTTTGCGTTCCTCTGATAGCCCAAGATCCCCGCTCGATAAATCGCATGGTAGGCAAATGATCTTGTCTTGATGTGTCTCCGATTCTTCGAACTTGTCCAAACCAGGCATGCCGCGGTTGTTAAGGGCCTTGGAGACTCTTTCGTGGGCGGATTGTAGGCATTCATCCCTGAGAAGGCAGTAGACTTTCTCAACCCGAGCATCGCCCCGAAGGAGATGGAGGATATGAGATCCTAGGAAGCCAGTGGCTCCTGTAAGGACGACAGCATTGCCATGACCTGTGCGAGGTCCTACATCGATGTCTCCAAAAGTGCCGTACTTTTCAGCAAGCTGATGCATGGACTGCAGTTGTGTTTTTTCTGTATTCCGATCTTCAAGGTTGTGTCCTCCCCGAACGCGTCTCAAGTACTCCACGAGTGCGGTGACAGTGCCTTGGTCGTAAATGACGTTCATGGGGAGGGTCATGCCCGGAGACAGACAATTCGACTCGACCAGCTTTCGTATCTGGATGCAGGCGATAGAGTCGACGCCTTGACGATAGAGATCTTGATCAGGATTAGGTTTGCGACTTAAAACTCGTAAAAAGCAATCTGAAACTGTTTCCGCCAGCTGTTCGTCCACGACTTGCTTGAAAGCTGATCGACTAGAGCTTAGTTCGTATGACAGCTCAATCTCCTTTGTATATCTCTCCTCAGCTTGACGTCGAAGGATTGTACCTTTGCTACTCTTTTCAAGAGGCTGTCCTCCGCCGCGAACGGGAACGACCAACAGCATAGGCTTGGTGATACGAGCGTGGCTTTGGCTGGCGTTGTTCATCTGTTCGATATGTGGCCAGACAGAGTCAATGATTTTCTTCTGAGGGACTTGATCCGAAACAGGGAACAAGAGAGCACCAGCGTAGTCTCTTCCGCTTCCGAAGATGAGCACATCTTGCAACATGTTCGTCGAGGCGAGGATGCTGCCTTCCATTGGCGAGGGATCAAACTTTTTGCCGTTTGCGAGCGTGATTTGAGCATCAGCTCTGCTGTGATAACGCCACGTATTTGGTTTAGAAGGATGAGGCTCGAAGAGATCCGAGGTAGCGTAGGCGCCATCGTCACGATTTGTCTTGACCTTGAAGGGCCAGCCGGGCTTCACCACAAGCTCGGACAGGCCGTTTTCTCGGGGTTCGAACGAGAGAAGTTCTGGATCGCTGATGGCTCGGAGGTATTGCCACTCCTTATCCTTGACGTAGTCTCGATGCGAGGACATGAGGAACCCGCACTCGGCACTTCCCATGCGAGATAGGAGGTTCACGCCTGCATCAGCAAGCTTGTCCCCAACGGAAGGAGGTAGAGCGGCGCCGCCAACACCAACAAGATCCATAGACTTCAGAACCTGAATGCCTTGATCCTCCTCAGTGAGCATCTGAAGGACATACGGGACTGACGAAAAGCACTTGACGGGGGCGGTGTCTTTGTTTCGCGCGGAGTTGATGGCCTTCAAGATGTTGGCTCCCGTGATAGGGGCTTGTCCTTCAGGAAAGAACCACATCATTGCCCCGCTCGTCCAGGCTCTCATACAGTCCGCCATGCCTCCGTGATAAAGGGGCGTAGTTGAGAAAGTGGCAGGCTTGTTGTCGCCGGGGAACGCTGGTAGCGCCCCGACGACGCCGAATTGACTCTGAAGGATGGGCTTTGGAAGGCCGGATGAAGTGCCTGAAGTATGGAATATGTAGGCAATGTCGGGGACCTTGGAGCCTCCATGAATCTTGCGGTCGGTAGATGTCCCGGCCCGTCGCTGAGGTTCCTTTGGAAGTTTAGATCCGAAAAGTTCTTGGCATGATAAAGTCCTAAGGAAGTCTATGCCAGATGCTGTGGTGTCCCTATCTCTATGCGCCATGTCTGCGAATATCTTGGTGATGCCCAAAGTCTCACAAAGATGTTGGATCCCCTGGGGTTCCAACTGTGGCCTAACAAGGGTCGTTAGAAACCTCGGTGTGAAGGTTGGTGTGATTAAACCTACGCCAGAAGCAAAACTGAGTATCCCGAGCGCATGAGGCCCAGCAAGGTGAATACAAAGTCGAAACTGCTGGTGCATAGTAATCCGACTGTCGAGTCGCCATCTTCGGATGAGCTCACCCAGTGGGATAATGCTCGCTCAGCGCATTTTGACAGCTCACAAAGGTCATGGAATGAGATGACGCGGGGAAACACTGCTGAATTAGTGAGCGCACCCAAGTAATTGCTGTTGAACTCACTGTTGCGAGTAGACTCTTCATCGTCGAGTGATGCGAACCCAAGAGCTGGAGATTGAGGATTATCCCTAGCTTGGGTGTCGATCAAGTCAATCACCGTCTTAAACGAATGCACTGGGCTAACGACTTGTTTCTTCAACTTCAAAGCCTCCCCAAGCGTGCAAGTGAAGTAGTTGGGTTTAACGTCCGCCATAATGATGGTGATTGTAAAGGCCCAATATTCAAGGATAGACAGGAAGCAATAATCTGATGAGAAGCCTTTGAGTTAGGGACTGGTCTCCGGAAATTAACTAGTGGGTGGACTATGTTGTCTAGGAATGGTATGATATCATTGACTCCTCCATGGTGTATGCATCGATAGAGGACGATGGGAGGAGAGAGTTGAAACGTCATTGACTCGGCAATCTCGATTCTTACTGGAGCTTCACGACGCGCCTCGCGGTGGTGAATGTTTCATTAGTAACACTGCATGGAAAACAACAAGCTGAGTCTCAGCTCATGTAATACCATACCCCTCTTCACATATCGGAGATAACAGCCGACAATTTGGAAAATCACTCACACTGCCGACAGTCACAGTTTCTTGCACCAAACCTCGTAGTACAACGAAGCAACAAAATGACGAAACGATCAATTTCTGACACTATCTCGCTGAATAACTCTCTCTCGATTCCCCAGCTCGGGTTTGGCGTCTATAGATCTCCAACCGATGTGTGCATCCAATCATGCCTGACTGCGCTGGAATACGGCTATCGTCATATCGACACGGCACAATACTACGGCAATGAGAAGGAGGTTGGATTGGCTGTGAAGAAGTCGGGCCTCAACCGCAAAGACATTTATCTCACTACTAAGATTCTGAGCCCCGGCGGCTCTGTCGACGAGAGCTACGCGCAGTGCGCAGAGAGCGTCAAGTTGCTCGACCCGGACACGGGCTACGTTGACTTGTTTCTGGTTCACAGCCCAAACGGTGGCGCGGCTGCGAGAAAGGAGATGTGGCAAGCTCTTGAGAGGCTTCACAAAGAGGGCAAGGCAAAGAGCATTGGTGTGAGCAACTTTGGCGTCAAGCACATCGAGGAGCTCAAGGAATATGCTGAAGTGTGGCCACCTCATGCGAATCAGATCGAGGTTAGTGCTCCTGCTTCAGAAGAGATCGTCATACTGATGTTTCACCTAGCTGCATCCCTGGTTACAGCAGAAAGAGATTGTCGACTACTGCGAAAAGAACGGCATTGTTGTGGAAGCATACTGCCCCCTCGTGCGAAACACCAAGGCCGACGACAAGACGCTCGTGGGCATTGCCGAGAAACACAACGTCACCCCAAGCCAGGTTCTGATCCGGTTTTGTCTTGAGAAGAAGTGGATTCCCTTGCCCAAGAGCGACAATCCCGGACGTATCAAGGCGAATGCGGACGTGTTTGGTTTTGACCTTGATGTTGAGGATATGAAGGCCTTGAATGGGCTTGATCAGGGACGTGCAGGTGCTATTGTACAGGCTGTGAATAACTAGACGCCTGGTTGGTCTACACCATGTCTAGGTACGTGGTAACCACTCGGCAGCCTTCCATGGCAAGGTGAAGATGGAGGGGCATTATCCGTCTGCAATCCAGGTAGAATTGGCGAGCAAAAACTTCGCAGGCTCCTCACCGGTGCATTTTCAAGCCTTTCCGGGCGATCACTCCGTATGTATATGAATGACAAGTCAAAAGTAAGTGATTTTTCCGTGTTGACGTTTTGTGTGAGTTATCCGAAGGCCGACTTCCGATGTGGCCTCGATAATTCCAGCAATAGTATCATCTCGGATGCAGGGTGCATCGGCCGACTTGCCTAATCTGTAGATTTGCATCCTACCCCTGCTCTTTCGATCTGGATGTTGCTTTGTATCTACGTAACTACTTCCTCGTTTTGTTCATGGCAGTATCTGAATCTGCATCTATACAGATGGGCAATGCAGTATAGCATCATGAATGTCACGTCAAACGGAGCTGGGTTTAGTTTGGATAAAGATGATGCTCCGTCGACGAAAATGGAAGTTGAGTACTGGACTCTAGACGCGAACTTGTTGTACCTAGAGATATAAAAGCAAGCTGCGCATCTAGAATGGTCCTAGGGAACAACAAGCAATCTCCTGAACAACCTTTCCAACCATCCTTTACGTATCTCTTTCGGCACTATGAAGTTCTTCGCCATCGTTGCCCTTGGTCTTGCCGCCGCTGTCACAGCTGCCCCCGCCACTCAGCTCGACTGCACTCGCGATGGCTTCTTCTGTGAGCCCTGCGTCAACGGAAAGCAGCAGTGTTTGGCCTGCGCCGATGGCACTGGCCTTGGACTGGTTCGAGACTGTTAAATGTGAGAGAGGTCTGATAAGAGTTATTGCGGTATGTGAATGCTAATTCAAGAAGGAAAAAAAGAGTCAAGAAAGACTGCTTGAGAGAAGGGCCGGGAGTTTGAAGGACCTGCGGCTGCACCATTGCCGGTTACTCAAGACTGAGAGGTCTCGATGGAAACTCAGGACAGAACCCCTGAAAAGTGGACAGCTGAGAACTAGAACTATGCAGAGAATCAACGTGTGCATTTGACCTAGAATTTTTGGCCCATTGGCTAGATACTCCGAAGAGAAAAGCAAGATATTGGCCTCAGTGCTGTATCAATCATGTTGACATCGCCCTCACTTTAATGCCCCAGACCGCCATACGCGTCCACAGATGCCTCCTTAAACTTCCTTGCACCAACCCTCTTTTCAAACAGAATATCAAGTTCCTCGTACGTTCGTCCCTTTGTCTCGGGGAGCCGAAAGTATGACCAGACGGCAGTAATGGCTGAAGTCCCCGCCCAGAAGAAGCCCGCCTTGCCCTTCCAGTTCCACTCAATGGGATTAAGCATGTAGGGGTTAAGAACATTGGCCACAATCTGCGCCATGGCGTACGTGTTCCTTGCAATCACTACAGTTTGTGGCCGCAAGCGCACCGCCGATGTCTCGGAGATGATGGCGTAGCAGATGGGACCGACCGTCATGGAGTAGGCGAGCTTCCAGACCAAGACAAATGACACTTGAGCCCATTGGGCGCCTGAAGTCGAAGATGCGGCCGAGCAAATGCCTACGATGAGGAGGCAGCAGCTTGTGAGTGTGATGCCAAGTGTGTATAGCACGCGTCGACCAAAGTAAGAGAGCCATATCCAGGAGACGCAGGTGCCGAGGAAAGCCATCGCTGTACTGCCAATGGCAATCTTGAATGCGTTGTCGGTGCTGATACCGGCCTGAATGAAGAAGTAGGTTGGCGTATAAGCAAACACAGCACCTGATAGCTGCTGACCGGCAAAGACAATCATGCAGATCTCTGTCCGTCTCAGATTCGCACCCCGGAAGCAGTCGAGATAGCTTGAGTCGGATTGAATGTCGGATTCCAGTTGAATCGTGTGGCGCATCTGAGATACAGTAGCCCGGCAGTCGAGACGAGATCGGTTAGAGAGCCGCATCAGAGACAGCTCGGCATCTTGGAACCTCCCTCGTTTGGTTAGCCACCAAGGAGACTCGGGGGCAAAGGTGACGGCGAGGAAGATGGGAAGAGGCCACATCCACTGAATAGCAATGGGAACACGCCAAGACCACTCCGACGTATACGCAAGCATGCCCTTGAGGACACCAGCTGAAAGAAACTGGCCCATGGCCCAGCAGAGGTTAACGTAGACTGTCAGGTGACCTCGCAGTGCCAGGGGGGCGACCTCGGAGGCATAAGCCGGTCCGCTAGTCGCGTAGACGCCCCATGTCAGGCCACACAGCATCTGGCCCACAAGGAGCATCTCGATGCGGACGGCGAAGAAGGAGATGAAAATAAAGCCGGTCATGAAGGCGAGTGAGATCTGAAGGACCCTCTTGTAGCCGTAACGGGCCGATGCCCACCCGTTGATGAAGCCTCCAATTACCACACAGGAGTTGGTGCCGTTCTGAAGGCCGGCTTGCCAAGCTCCGGTGAGTTGCCAAGTATCTTGTTCTGGATACTAGATCATCCGTCAGATAAATAAGAATGATTAGTATGGAATGTCCCTTACGTATGAACCAAACTTGCGTTGGAAGGTTGGATAACCGAAAAAGTTTGACATGAGACTAAGCAGCACGAGGTTAGCACAGTTACAGCCGCTACTGAGTAGACAAACCTCTGGTCATAACCCTCCATGACAATAGTCAGAGAAATGACGGCAGACCACAGGACTGCTTTCCGGTTCTCGCGTAGAGCCTGCCGCAGCGTGGTGGAATGCTCTGCGGCTGACGCAGCTTGAGCCTCCTCCAAGGAGTGCAACTGGGCCTTGGGATTGTCGTCATCATGATGCTCGACCTGCTGGCCAAGAGCATCGCCTTTACTAATGGTTGGATTCATGGCCAGGGGGAGATTCGGGCAGTTGGATTGGGTTATCGTCTATAATGTTGAAGCTTGGGATATGAGCTACTTATACCGTTATACGGTAGTTATCCTCGGCTTTTACAAGCTGCCTCTGACCTTAAATCCCCAGCATTAGCTTGAATCTGGCTAGTCTGATTAAGTTAAGGGTGTCGATCCGGGGTTCAGGTCTACCCCGGTCAGTCGAGAGAGCCGAGGTGGAGGTGTGTATGTGCCAAGGCCATGTCGGATAAGGTTCTGATGACACGCCCATGGTCACACTTGTGTTCAACCAAGGCTTGCATATACTCTACCAAGGCCAAGTTAGTCTTGGAAAGACTGACGGTGAGCGGAGTCTCCGCCACCTAAGCTAACCGCCAAATTGCGGGATGTAAATAGCCAACCCCTTACAAGGGGCAGTCGGCCGAAGGAGCAGCAGGCCTCGTTAGTGTTTTTGATGACGAAGGAGCGCTAGAAGGATGATTCAGCATGCTCGGAGACCGAGAAACGGATCCTCACATCAACCTCATCCCTTGCCCTCTTTCAACCGGTCGTCTTGGATGGTAGCATCGGCTATCAATCGTATCACTTCCCCCGCATCACCCCTCTTCCATCTCATCCGAGGCGTGGTCAGCTGATGACACACGGCGGGGGAAGCTTCGTTTCCATCTCTGTTTGGGCCGCTTCCGAGCTGCAATGTCGATCCTCAGGGACATTCTGCCTAATATCATGGTCTATTTGCTATTGGTTCATCCTGTGACTCGGCCCATTCCTTGGTGGTATTAAACCTTTCCCTGGATATTCCCGTTCGAGAAGACTGCCATCCCATTCTAGCATCAATACACCAGCAGAATTTACCCTGGCCATGGCTTCTTCCACTGCCGGCAACCAAGAATACGGCACCAGACCCGACCCTGCCTTTACCAATGAAAATAACCGTCGGCTGGGCTTCCGTTTTGATGCCGAGATCCTCTACATCGAGCCATGGGGCCCTAATTCCCTGAGAATTCGGGCTACTTGCCTGTCCACTCTCCCAGAGAGAGAATGGGCTTTGACAGAGCAGCCGTCTGCGTCAACCCCAGTGATTGACATTCAAGGCAACTCGGCCTCGATCACCAACGGCAAGATCAAAGCTGACATCAGCCGCCGTGGCAAGATTGTCATCTCAAACACCAAAACCGGCAAGGTCCTTCTGGAAGAGTTTGCCCGTCATCGTCTGGACATTCTCGACCCAAAATGCAGCTCCCTCAGACTCCAGGCTCGCGAGTGGAAGCCTCGTCTGGGGTCTCCTGACTACCACTTGACAATGCGTTTCGAGTCTCAAGACCCCAACGAGCGCATCTACGGTATGGGTCAGTACCAGCAACCGTTCCTCAACCTCAAGGGTGCGGATCTGGAGCTTGCGCATCGAAACTCGCAGGCGAGTGTCCCTTTTGCACTCTCGAGTCTCGGCTACGGATTTCTCTGGAACAACCCTGGAGTCGGCCGGGCTGTCTTCAGCAACCTCACAACAACCTTCGAGGCGTACTCGACCGACATGCTGGATTATTGGGTTGTCGCCGGTGATACGCCAGCTGAGATTATCCAGGCTTACACAGGTGTCACTGGTCGAGTGCCAATGATGCCTGAGTATGGCCTAGGGTTTTGGCAGTGCAAGCTCCGTTACCAAACCCAAGAAGAGCTACTAGAGGTAGCACGCGAGTACAGGCGACGAGAGTTGCCGATTGACCTCATTGTCTGTGACTATTTTCACTGGCCAAACCAGGGAGACTGGAAGTTTGATCCTACGTTTTGGCCTGATCCCGGTGAGTACTTCTTTGGGCCTCACTACATGTTCACACACTGACGACGGACAGATGCAATGGTTGCCGAACTAAAGGCCCTGAATATTGAACTCATGGTGTCCATCTGGCCTACTGTGGAGAAGGGTTCGGATAACTACGACGACATGCTCCGAAGAGGTCTCCTCATTCGGCAGGACAGAGGCATTCGTGCTGCCATGGAAGGTCGTGGATATGCTATCCACTACGACGCCACAAACCCCGAAGCAAGAAAGTTTGTCTGGGACACGGTCAAGCGCAACTACTACGACAAGGGCATCAAAGTGTTCTGGCTCGACGAAGCCGAGCCCGAGTACAGTGTCTATGACTTTGACATTTACCGCTATGCAGCTGGACCTAACCTGGCCATCGGTAATATCTACCCCTACGACTACGCCAAGGGCTTCTACGAAGGCCAGAAGGAAGCCGGGCAGGAAAACATCGTCAACCTCCTCAGATGTGCCTGGGCCGGAAGTCAAAAGTTCGGTGCCCTCGTCTGGTCTGGAGATATCGCATCCAGCTGGGGCAGTCTTCGTAACCAGCTGGCTGCTGGCCTGAACATGGGCATTGCTGGCTTGGCCTGGTTCACGACTGACATTGGCGGCTTCCACGGCGGCGATCCTGATGAGCCAGCCTTCCGAGAGCTCTTTGTCCGGTGGTTTCAGTGGGGAACCTTTTGCCCAGTGATGAGACTACATGGAGATCGAGAGCCCAAGCAGCCAAGGTTGGGCACCACAGGAGGAAGTTTCTGTCTTTCTGGTGGTCCTAACGAGGTGTGGTCATACGGTGAAGAGGTGTACGGTATCTGTAAGAAGTACCTCAACATCCGTGAAGAGATGCGGGAGTACACGAGAGGCTTGATGAAGTTGGCCCACGAGAAGGGCGATCCTCTGATGCGTCCTTGCTTCTTTGACTTCCCGGAGGACGACGAGTGTTGGAGGCTTGAAGATCAGTACATGTATGGGCCAAAATACTTGGTGGCACCCATTCTTCACCCGGGACAGAAGACAAGAAAGGTGTATCTTCCTGGTGAGGGTATTCAGTGGAAGGATGTGGATGGGACGGTTTACGAAGGAGGCAAGACGGCGACTGTGGAGTGTCCTCTGGATACTATGCCTGTGTTTACGAGGGACTGAGCATAGGGAAAGAAACAAGTCCAACATGACTAAATGAGAAATTGTACGCTATAAAATAGATTCTAACAGACAAACAAGGCAATCCTAAACATGAACTCGTAACCCCTGGGAGGTCCTATCACTCCACCTCCATCCACATGGCCTGCAACCTCGCGATTTGCATCCAATCACCGCCACTATTCGCATCCGCCATGCCGGAATGCATGTTGTTCATCATCTGCGCAGCCGTTGCACCGTGTTCAGTCTCATAATACCCAAGCGAGCTATTCCCGTGCAGATACCCATCCGTCGTTCCAGAGATGGCCGCCATGGAGTTCATGCCTTGGTACATGAGACTTAACTGGCCCTGGTGCATGGCGTTTTGCATCTTGATCATCTTCATGCCCTGGATAAACTCGATCTGCGGAACCGTGGCGTTGTAGACCTGCATGCGCTTGGTGCCAAATGCTCTGAACTCGTTCAACGCTGCTTCGGACTCTGGAGAGCCAGGGGGTCCAGCGGCGCAGACTTCGAGCCACATCTTGCGCATTCTCGGCGACCAGATCTGACAGACGAGGGCTCGTTCATCGTACACATCCTTTACGGGAAGAGAGCCTGCGAGGGTTGTATCGGCCACGAAGCTCAGGTAGCAATCCGGACAGAAGAGGGCTTCGCCGTATCCCCACCATCTTCCCTTCTCTCTATGCTTGATACCAGGGCACACGGGCACGCCGGCCCACTTCTTGACATAGTCTGAGTAGTAACTGAAAACTCCCTTGTCGATAGCCTCAGCAAACTTCAGAAGGAAAACGCCAAAGCGCGAGCCCGAAGGGCAAAAGTTGCACACAATGTCGACGGTCTGATCCCTCTCCGCCTGCTCAAAGAAGTGACCGACACCTGCAGGTATCAGGATGGCGTTGTAGCATGCTTCGCAGATGTTCAGATCGGGACATCCGCCTGCCACAGTCCACCACTTGCCTCGTATAATGCCATGCTTGGTACAAGGGACAAGACTGAGGATGGCATTGGCAGCGTTCCAGAGGAGGTCAAAGTTGCGCTGGTAGATGGCCGCTTCCAGAGCAAAGGATATAGAAATCTTGTTGTCTGCAAGATCACAGGTCCATCTCTCGCCGAGTTGTGCCAGGAAGCCGTCAAAGCCAGCAGGTCGCTGATAAGGCTCAAACTCGCCGCTGAACCTCGTCAAAGCCAATTTGTCCAGGTAACACGCTTCGCAGACGTACATGTCTTTGATCTTGCGGCGTGGGAGGTACCAAGTACGACTGTTAGACTCGACAACCTCGCCCTCGCAGATTGGAAGCTCAAGTCGCTTCTTGGCGGCAGCTACAAAGCCCTGCCAGTCGTTCTGCTTTGCCGACTTGGTCACCAGTTTCTGCACGTATGGGATGGCCATGTCGCAGGTCCACTTCTCCTCTTGTGGATGAGGTCGAGAAGGTGAGAACTGACGTTCAAAGGGTGTTCCCACAACATGATCCTCGTAACAGGCTTCACACGTGACGAAGCCGTTGATCTCATTCTGTGCCATTTGATACCACTTGAAGCCTTCAGCGCCGGTGACTTGAGCCTTACCCTTGCAGGTAAGGATCCCTGGACGCTTCTTCATGTAACCGCGAAGGGCGTTCAAGTCGTTGCTCTGAAGGGCTTGCGGCCAGAGGACCTCCTTTATGCGAGGGACGTAGAAGCCACAACTGGACGCAGAACCATCAGGTTGCTTGACTCGCTCAAAGTGACCTGCGAGATGCGTTGCGGCGATGTGATCTGCGTGGCATCTGGTACACACCAAGAATTCGGGAACATCTGGGAGGCGGTACCAATCGAGTGAGTATCCGACGACCCTGTTTTCAGGACAGTATGGCATCACCTGCCAATCAGGACCTGTAGCTTGATACGTGGGTGGTCCTCGTGGAAGCTCTTCAATGGGCACATGTCCACCAGGTGGTGCTGGTGAGTACTGCTGTCCTCCTTGCACGTTGAGGGTATTCATCTGAGTTGACAGCGCAGCAATAGGATCCTGCTGAGGTGCATACTGGGGTGCAGGAGGCACTCCCGTCGCGTATGGTGGCTGCCCAGGTGGTGGAGCGTGATATTGACCAGCTGGAGCAGTCGAGCCTGGCACCGTCGCGGTAGGCACAGCTGGTTCCGTTGATGGGATCGGCGGACGAGGAACAGGCGCAAAGTACTGTTCATGCTCGGTCCGTGAAGAAGGGGCTTCGGGTTGTGGACGGGGAACAGGCTGGAAGTATTGCTCGTGCTCATGTCGGTTCTCAATGGGTTGAGGTGCCGGGCGAGGAACAGGTTGGAAGTATTGCTCGTGTTCGTGTCTGTTCTCAATAGGTTGAGGCGGTGGGCGAGGGATTGGCTGGAAGTACTGTTCATGTTCATGGTTCTGTGAAGGGGCAGCTTGCGGAACAAGCTGTGCGCTTTGCTGGTTGCTGGCTCCAAAATCGTTCGGTGATGCAGGAGTTGGAACTGGAACAGGAGGTGCTGGACCAGAGACGGCACCTGACTGATATCCACTTGCTGGTGGTGGATGAGGGTAGTAGTTCGAAGTAGGAGTACCCTGGACAACATGTTGTGTGTTCGCAGCTTGCTCTGGTACAGGAGCTCCATTGCCGGGAGGTGGAGGAGGATAATATTGATGCTGATTCGCTGCTGGGCTGGCCTGGTGAGTGGGTTGGCTGCTCGGTGTCTGCTGATTCTGCGAGGCTGGATCATAAACAGGCGTACTGTAGACCTGAGAGTTGGGATCTATCGTTGTCGTTGGTATCGGTCCAGGGGCACCTGGAACCGGAGTTGAGCCTGGAGGACCCCCATGAGGCGGAGGTGGATAGTATTGATGCTGAGCAGCGGCAGGGCTGGTGTGCTGGGCAGGCTGTATTGTCTGTATCTGTGCCGTGGGGTCTTGGTGAGCAGGATAGTAGTGGCTCTGTGCCGGGGAGGGAACCGCGGGGTGTTGAGCTGGAGGCGGATGGTGACTAGCTTCCTGTGGTAACGTTGTCGGAGCCTGTTGAGGCAACGGTGCTGGGGTCTGATATGCCGGTGGGATTGCCTGGGGAGGGTATTGGGCCTCATGGGGAGCCCCTTGACTGACACTGGCTTGGGCGTGATGACCCGGGGTAGCTGGGGTTGCCTGCTGAGGCATTCCTAGAGGCGGTTGGGGGATTGCCTGTGGACTATATGGAGCATGAGGACTTCCCTGTTCAGTAGATGACGTCGGTCCAGCCGGAGGGACTTGGTAGGCTGGTGACTGCTGTTGGTAGATGGGCTGGGCAGGCTGCTGTGCCGCAGTGGGTTGACCATAAGGGGGAACAGCTTGGGGAGACGATGCTGTCACTGGCGACTGAACAACTGGCTGCTGTGGGCTCGTGTAGCCACTTTGCTGAGGCACCTGGTGTTGTTGATACTGAGGAGGTGCAGACGGAGATGGGTGAATGGGAGTAGGACTCGCATATTGAGTTGGAGGTGCAGTATAAGATGGCTGATACGACTGTCCAGCATGAGGAGCCTGCACGGCAGCATGTTGTCCCTGATCAGGAACAGCGCCAGGTGGTGATTGAACGGGTGAGTGAACCGTTGCCCCATGCGGAAACGGGAAGCTGTTGTGGTGCTGCAGCTGCTGGTATGGAGATGAGGTGTCCGGAGGTGACTGAACCAGAGGTCCTGTCACGTAGGTTGGTCCCGGGTTATACGGTTGCTGAGTTGCAGGTGGCACCTGGGCCGCCCCTGGAAGAGAATCATGTTGCTGAGTTGGAGTCGGTGGATGATAGTAGATATGAGAGGGCTTCTTCGAAGGCGGGTTGTAGGCCTGAGGCTGAGGAGGTGCACTGGCATGACCCTGGTCATGTCCATGCTGCAACGGAAAAGTTTGAGCGTGATGAACAGAACCCTGAGAATGATGCTGCTGATAGGTAGCAGCCGGATGAGGAGCCGAGTACGTGCCAGCCGAAGGTGGAGCACTCGAAGCCGAAGCTGAAGAAGAGGAACCGGGGGCACCACCTGGGTACTTATTCTTGATGTTACTCGCAAGATCGCCGAGAAGGCCCTTGCCCACTTTGTAGAATGATTTGGCAGTGGACTGGATAGCCGCCGGAGTAGAGGGCGGGGCAGAGAAGACAGGACCAGTGGGCTGATAGGTTCCTGGCGCCGGAGCAGGTGTCTGTCCGTATGGCGAGGGCTGCCCAGGAACGCCTTGGTGCTGTTGAGGGCTATACGGGGCTTGCTGGGGGACCTGACCAAGCTGTTGTCCTGGAGCAGGTGTCTGCCCGTAGGGCGACGGTTGGTAGGGTTGTCCATAGCCCACAGGATGCTGTTGGGGAGCATATGGAGCTGGTTGGGGGGCCTGACCAGCCTCCTGGCCCGGAGGAGGCGGATAGTAGCCGTATGGGGGTTGATTCGACATGGTGCCGGAAGCTATCCGCTTGAGAGTGACTAGACTTGGCGACCTCCAGGGACAAGGCCGTATAACCGACCGTTCACTGCCAAGTCAAAGCAAGAACACAATGCCACGACTCCTCAAGAAGGAATTCACAGATAAATATGCCGCTCCCCAATGGTGGAGGGTCTAGACCGGTCCACGCATTTCAGCTGGAAGCCGCTAGTTCCACACGTGCAAGGCATAATCCCGACGCCGTACATGGGCTCCTCAGAGTCCTACTGGCTGATTGGAGATGAGTCCTCCACTCTGCTTACCCCAGAGTCGGGGTTTTGGAGAGGCCGGAGGCGTTTTTTGGGTCTTTGATGGGCTGTGCCGGGGGTTGGTTTGAAACGTGGCATTGGAGCACTATCTTTATGAACATCGGTGAATCCTTCGCCGTGTAGAGTTGGCAAGGCTAATAAAGTATTGATTACCTATGGCGATATGGAGGACTGATAGCTGTGTGAGAGATGATTCTGCGGCTCATATTCAGCACATCAGTCTCTCCAACTGGCACTTCTCCGTGCCTACCAAATGCGAAGCCCTGGCCGGATGAGATCGAGACCCTCTGTCTTTAAACTCACAAAACACTCACCTTGCTTTGTAGATTTCTCTTTTCAAGGGCCCTATAGCAGTTCAGCACATCATACCCTTGCTGTTGGATAGGCACTGAGGTCGCGACTCTCTCATTCACGCTTTATGAAGAATATCTCGTGTACCTACCAGCTCCAGAAGTTGTCTCAGTGCTAGCTAGAGTTTGCTTTTTTCCCCTTCATTGATCAAGCTCCGGATGATGGTTAAGAGATGTGTGATGCAACTTGCTTACCAGGGCAATCGCTGTGTTGCGTGGTAGGTCGAGAAGCTGTTTGATGTCCAAGCCTTTCTCTCTAGACATAGAGAACGCACCATTCAACTCGATTCGACCATACAAAATGGAGATCAATGCCCTTGCTGTTTGAACTGAATCCATTTGGTTTGGTTCCTTATCTCTTGCCGTCATCTAGCATCCAACGCACCTTCACATCGTGGAACTCGTTCACCACTGAGCGCACCTTCACTTGCTGATTCTCTGCTCGGAGCCCAACTCCTCCTTTCTTTCTCCTCCTAGCATGTTTGCAATCCTCCATCTTATCTCAACGCATCGTCATCGATCAGTCTTTGCAAGATTTTCATACCCAGCTTATCGAGCATCATCAAGCATCGCCTTCCTCGACCATCACGAGCAACGCACAATGTCGAACCTTCCCGAACCCGTCGATATCAACACCCCCCCAGAGTCCCCCGATTTTTACATAGACCTCGGAGCGGAGAAGAAGCGTATTTTCTTCCCCGTTTGCTGGTTTACGCACGACCCGCTTCCTGTGCGCCAAGTCGTCCAGCACAACCCAGGGGAGCACATCACTCGGCTGAAAGAAATGGACCATCGACTTAACAGGACCTTCCCATGCTCGCAATCTCCAGTTGTCTTCATCGACGGGGGCTCTGATGCATCCGATGACTCACCATCAGCTCCAGTCCCTTGGACCGTGACGTTTGCACCCTGGTCACTCCATAACCTTTCTGGAATTCTGGAACGTCCCCTTCCTCAAACCGCCCTTTGCGCCAAACAAGAAGCTATTCTCAAGCTCCTGGAGTTCTTGAAAGTCGCCGACGTCGCAACTCTGTGGCGAAAAGTCATTGTCGTTGTCTCCAACGAAGATAGCATAGCAAGAATGGTCTACTGGCTTAACGAGGATGCATACAACAACTATGCCCGCCCTACACCGAACCTTTTAGCCGAAGAAGGGAGGACAGAACACATATCCCTCAAGCTCAAGGTCATATGCTTCTTAAGGCGGTTGGATGTCAAGTTCTGGTTGGTGCCAAACACTCAGATTGTGCAACCCTGGAACGGCCGGACTGGTTGAATATGAGTGGGTCGTCGCGACTGTGATTGTAGATAGTAGAGGCGGCAGTTGTATCAAGCAATAGCATGGAATTGCAGATGGATGTACTTGTTTTGAAGCATTGCAGAGTAGTGTGTTTCGAATAGGCTCGTTGACCAGCGTGTGATTTAATAAGCAGGGACTGTGCACCATTGAATGATACGATATTGGGGAACCTGCAACAATAGAGCTTAACTCCAGGACCAGATGATTCCAGGCCGGTGTGTTCAAGAAGTGCAGCAACAAATGCGAGTTCAAGTCGAGCCATGACATGCACACCTGGCACCAGTTGACGACCAAATGGCAAAAGCTCTATATGGCCAGCTGGGTCAGGTAGACTTGGGTCAGAAATTCTTTAATGACCTCGCTAGGGAGGAATTCGCAGGGCCAACTTGCCATCATTCATTCACCTGTCAAATAGCGTACCTACTCCGTCTTCCCCGAAATGCCCAATGAACTGATGTCCCTCTCGACATGCTTTTCTTCTCAAAACTTCCAGTAACATACTATCTAGAAGCTCCTCTCCAACAGTGACCCTTCATCCTTCCAAAACTTTACGACATCCTCCAGGCAGGGGCGTTCGTTTGGGTTATGTTCCATGCATCGCTCAACCATCTCAACCCAGTGAAAAGGCACGTCCTGCTCGCCATCCCAAGTTACAAAAACATCATCGGGATGTTCAACCTCGTCAAACTCGCCGCCAGTCTGTGTCAGGAGCATCCACATGGTTCTTCCCAGAGCAAACACCTCGGCCAGCTCTGTGGCTCTGGGGAAGCTGCTCTGCCATTCCGGAAACACATTCCACGCAGGGAAAGTCGCCGGTCCGCTTCCAGGCATGTTGCGACGTGGTGGACCAGTGTACTTGGTGTAGATCAGCCTGGTGCCTCTATCCGTAGTCCTCTCGTTGACATCCCAGGTTCCGTCGGCCTCCGGAGCTAAAGTGGTTGGTGAGGCGCCGCTTTGTTCCCAGTCGACAAGAAGCAAGTCAAGGTCTGCATCAACAAGAAAGCTTTCAGGTTTTATGTCCATGTGGAAGGTATGCAGGACGCGGTGAGCGTGTGCGACCGCAAGAGACATTTGACAGCACCATTTTGCTTTCTCCTGTAGCGTAATCGACACCCCGATACGATTTACTCTTTCGATTACCGAAGCCAGGTCGCCTCCGCTCAAGAGGGTTGACAAGTGGCCCATGAGTACCTCTTGACCGTTCAAGTCGCGAACCGTGACAAGCATCTCGGGGGGTGGTTGGATGTTGGGGTGCGGTGCCATGTCAGCGATCAGTTTGCTCGATCGCCGCCAGGTTTTCACCCTGGCACGAACAGGCTTGTTGTCGTCATCTCGGAGCTGCAAATAGGTCGCAAAGTCGATACCCTTGAAAACGAAGGAGGTCGGATTACTCGAGCCTAGGTGAATCTGAGCGCGCTTGCTGTACCCCCCACCACCCATGGGCTCGAGTATATGGATCTTAGAGATGTCGATGGTGGGAGCAGAGCTAGTAGCGGGTACTAGATCGCTTCGCCGGATGTGTTTAAAGAGGCCAAGGTATTCATAAAAGAGAGGCGACCGATAAAGACACCAAATAAGTCCTTCGCTCTCATGAGAGGAGAGATCAATCACGGTGCCGGGTGCAAAGACGTTCGGGGCGATGGAGCAACGTGGCCAGACGGTTTGGATAGAGGACCAGATGGCTCTTCGCATAGCGACTCGATCTTGGAATCCAAAAGTGGCGTCGGGAACGTCGATATCGTGGTAGTGGCTGACGACGCGGTTTGCCAGTGATTTCGGCGACTGTAGGGGATTCCTATAGAAGCGGAAGATGATTCTGAGGACTCGGGCGTAGACAATAGTGCCGTTTTTGTCGCCCCAGATATTATCTGATACAAGAGCAGGCTCGACAGGACGGTCTTCTTGGTCCATGATGACTGACTGTGGAAGTTGATAGGAATGGGCGAGAGGGAGAGTAGGAAGTTGATGCCTTCAAGAGGGTGCTTTGTTGTGAGCCAGGGAGTTTGGGTAACCACGCAATAGGTCACGTGAAAGGCATCCTGAGCCGCTTTGTTGTGAATGATCCATGCATTCTGGTGAATACACATGTCTATTTGCTTCAGAGCCATTGTCGTGCCATGCAGTCAAAGAACTTGGTTGACATCAGCTCGAGAGCGATGTGGAGGAAACCAGGGCCTCACATCTGCTTACCTAGGGACATACCAACACGGGTTTATCTACCTATTTAATGCTCGGGAATATCTGAGCCACACCTTTTTTAGATAATTATTAGTTTAACTTGTCTCAATTAGCCATCATGTGAGTTGGGTTGGCCAAGACATCTATCTTATCAGTGCTACAGGGAGGCTTGGCTCCCCGCACCGCTTTGGGCCTGCTCAAGCATAAAGCCTGGCAATGCAATAGTGTCGAATGCAGCACTTGGGATTGACTGAGACTTCCGAGTTGCCTGTCACTACATAGTCATGCAAGCCATAGAACAATCTTGCATCCCCGGAGTCCAGAAGACTGGGAGTGCTTGGCAGAACCTTGAACACTATTGGGTTTCAAATCCGAGAGCTACTCGGGAACTCTGGGCAGTACGGTCGGGAAACCGTTGATTGGTCAAGAAAGCCGAATGCTCACGAAACCAGCCAGTGCTTGACAGTCGAAGGGCGTCAAATCGATAGCGTCGGAAACTCAACGATACCAGAACCTACCTAGTGATGATGGTGGCTTCGTTATCGTGATCCTCTACTTAAATAACCAGCGCCCTCTTCAGTCATGGCATTCATGCATTGTGGCCTTCATCTGTCGAACCAACATGATATTTCAAAAGATAAAATCCGATCCAGGCCTCGCCCCTGATGGTGGCACTCGAGCTTGGCTGCAGGTCGTCGCCGGATGTCTCATCAACGCCCTGACTTGGGGATATTCGGCCTCATTCGGAGTCTACCAGCTCTATTACACGACGGAATTCGACTTTCCCCCATCTCAAGTCTCATGGGTTGGTTCGATACAAGTTTTCCTGACCTTCTTCGTGGGAGTGCTCTCTGGCAGGTCGGCCGACGCTGGTTTGGCTCAGCAGACAGTCCTGCTGGGCTGCTTCATGGGGGTGCTTGGGACATTCATGACAAGTCTTGCGACGAGCTATTGGCAAATCTTCCTCGCACAGGGCTTATGCACTGGCCTAGGCATGGGCTTGATGTATATGCCCACGGTAGCCATCATCAGCTCCTACTTTCAGAAGAACCGGGCCTTGGCTTTGACCACCTCAGCTTCTGGAAGCGGCGTTGGAAGCATCGTGTTTCCTTTAGTAGTGCAGAACCTACAGACCAAGCTTGGTGAGTTCTTTACTCCAGCCGATCTGGCATGTCATCTTTGACTGACTGCCCACAAGGTTTGCATGGGCTGTTCGTGTCCAGGCCTTCATCGCCCTCTTCTTCAGCATTATCATCATCCTTCTACTGAAGCCCCGTCTCCCACCACGAAAGTCCGGCCCTCTACTTGAGCTACGTGCATTCTTGGAGCCAGCATACTCCTTCTTCACAGTCGGCATGTTCTTCACCTTCTGGCCTCTCTACTTTGCCTTCTTCTACGTCAACACGTACGCGACTTCCAAGATTGGGGTGTCTGGCGTCACAGCCGCCAACATGCTAGTGATCATCAATGCCGTCGGAATACCCTCACGTCCTCTGCTGGGTTTCTTGTCTGACAGGTGGTTTAACCCACTTCCGACCCTCGTCGTGTCAAGCACATTCTTGGCGTGCATGCTCTTTGTCTGGATTTCGGTCAAGTCACTTGGCGGAATGTACGCTTGGGTTGTGATATACGGAATAGCCACGGGGGGCACACAGGGAATCTTTGTTGGAGCTTTGGCATCGCTGACCAAAGATCCGTCAAAGATGGGAACGAGATTCGGCATGGTGTTTTCGGTGCTTGGCTTTTCCACGCTGGCAGGACCGCCCACCGCTGGCGGAATGATTGAGAATATGAATGGAAGTTTTTTAGGAGCGCAAATATGGGCTGGGGTGGTTACTATCACTGGTACTCTCTTCATTGCTGCAGCCCTGTGGGCGGATAAGAGGGCCAACACCCAGAAACCTCCAGGACAAGGGGATGGCGAGAGCTCTTCAGCTACGCCATGAGCGCATGGCGGGTAATATTGACATCAAGATTGGCGGACCCTTTCGGGTATGCAAAACACATGTTTAGTAGCTTCTCAATGTTCAGTCACGGGCGCGGAGATCCATCTATCTTGACCAAATCTCAGTACAGCTGGCCCCGCGATGTTCCATGAGCTACAAGCACTATTTGGCACGAGCCCCCCGAGGCACACCACAGTTGTTAGATGAATCAGAGACTATAGCGATTGAAGAAAGAAAGATTATCTTACTACGCTGAACGCCTATCAAATATGATGACATATGCGAGGTATCAATGCCGATAACTTCAAACAGCAAGCAGGGTATCAGGGCATCCAAGGCATGACTGTTCCGTTGCATCCGTGTTCTCTCCCTCAGAACTTCATATCGCAATATCCTGAAAGCCATATTCTTTTGTCATTCCGCCATAAAGAGAAGAAGAAAGCGTTTTCGCTACAGGTCGACTTCATAAGGTGGGAGAATGTAGTCACCAACATCCTGCTCACCATCGATTTGTGTCTTGAATCCGGTGTCAGCTTCCATGAATCTCGACTCTCATATGTTTTTTTACTTACATAATGAGGAATTCCATCTAACTGTGGTGAATTGCAGCCCTCGACTGCGATTTGTAGAGGGAGGGTCAGGGCAAGGCTTGACCCATGAGGTCCGGTGCTCAAGATGATCCGGATCGTGTAGGTTCGAGACACGAGACATGAAAAGAATGTCGGAAGAAGGACCTTCCTGTCGGGACCTGTGAGTGTAAATGGGACCACAAGTTTGGCCTTGTGCTTTATGGATGCCGTCTTGATGATGTCGTCGCTGCGGGAACTCCGTCTCGATCGGCCACTTGATGCCCCGGCTGATTCCTGGCTGTCGTTGGAGTATTCGGAGCCCCTTCTTGAGGTCTCACCAGATGAGGGGTGCTGTTCCCATTCAAGCGTCTCCTGTTTCTTGAGGACCACTGCATCGTCGATGAAGTAGGTTAGGATCGGATTAGGAACTCCCATGGGGTGCTTGTGCTGGTCCGGCAGGAAGTTGATGTGCCCCGTGGAATAATGTGTCGATGCCTGGAGGGAAGCGGCTTTAGCATAGACCTCGGGCGGCGCTGCCTTTGACGATGCTGGCCAGAACTCGAGCTCAACAGTGACGGAGGCTTCCGATGGTTCAAGCTTGTCGGCGGAGAGCACGACAGGATCTGGCTGGACAGCTGTAGCCCTCAGGTGACCAATCTTGGCCGAGAGCAAGTCTTTGCGTACCAACTTCTCCTGCGATAGCTGGTAATTGGGGTTTGCGGGGTGAATGTGAAGAGGTGGTTGTTCGGGGAAGAAGGGCATGACCTTGACCGGATGGCGAGCCTGGATTGTCTCCGGCTTGCCTTTCTTGTCGGTTTTGCCTTTCAACGTGATTTTCGCCTTCACAGCATATTCAACTGTGATGGAATGTATTGCGAGGTCGTCGTGCTCCCAAGATCCGATTGTGGGGGGCGGTTGGAGATGTCGATCCCTGATGACTGGGTTCCTATTTTTGCAGGACGCGCTAGGAAGCTGGTAAGGGATCACAAAGGAGAATGGGATTGTGTAAGGCAGTCCGGCGAGGAGGACTCCAGACTCGGGAAGAGAGTCTTCGTGAATGGGCATCTTCAGCTCTAAAAAGGTGTGCGTTGCGCGAGGTGCCTCCCGCTGAAGCATCTGGACCAGGGTCGAAGTGGAACCATTAAAGACAACCTCAAGGGTCTCGAAGGAGAGATCTGTCTGGGGAGTGATGGTGACACTTCCGGTGACAGATGAGCCGGACGTGTAAACCTTGGATTCAAAGTGTCGATTGACGATGATTTCGATGGGAGAATCCGTCTTCACCAGAGAGGCCATCCAGCTGCTCCTCTCCCGAGGCTTGGCGAGAATGTAAAGCGCCATGGTTGAAGCAACTGATAAGCTCGTAGAGACGACAACAAGGCCGTTTGGCGTCTAGTAAGGATAAAACGAATCTCGGGGACCTTGACCTCGACGATAGAACAGCGATACCAGCCCTTTTTAATGAAGAGGGAAGGGTAGAGATGCCCTCCCCTTAGCTGATCATTCTTCCGTCACATCTTATCTTCCGTCACCCTCTGGGCCAACACAAACACATGACCCGACTCCTCAAGGACGCCAAGGTCGCTAATGCTCTCTCATTGGTGGTTGTGGCCGAAGCCACGGCGCGGCGGACTGATGGCATGATTTGATTGGTTGCAAAAGCCGATCGCCGGTCGCAGACTCGCCGCCCAGCTTTTTCTAATCAAGTACGCCCTGGCATTGACACGAGGGAAAGGAGAGCTGATGAATCAACAAGGCTGATTAATTAGGTTCTGTCACACTATATTTAGGCACCATTAAGGCTCTAGTATGATGCAGGGTCCTCGAATATTAAGGTGACTCGGTTGGATGGATGAAGCGCGCCCTTCCCAAGTCAACGAGAGAGGGACGAAAGCCAACAACGGACCGGAAAGTGAAGTAAGAACCGAAATATCATCTCCAGCTTTCCAGCGTGGAGTCGGTTCTTCCGTAAACATGCCATTATTGTCCAGAACATGGAGCAGCTGATCGAATCGCCGAGATCTGGTGGATAGTTTGGGGGTTCAGTAATTACCGAGAGGGATTGCGCAACATGGCACTCCCGAATGATACAACCGACGATACTAGGGCAAAAGGAAATTTTCTTGTCTTTCGCGAAAACAAGGTCTATCTGCCTTTGCCTCTGCCCCTCGAGAGCCTGTTAACAGTAGGTGCTGTCTATTGGTGATCGTCCCTATTCATCAGGCTGCTTTCATCCTCCGACACGCAATTGTTGCCAGTCACACCCTATGCAGAACCCATTCAGCCGCCAGTGGGTACAATAAAAAAATTCTACGGACCTTGTCTTGTTCCTGGTCCATCTTCCGATCTCTGCCCACCGAAACTGCTCCACTCGGTAGGGCGTAGGGAGAAGCGGACGCCCTTGCGAGCTCGGAAGTGCCTCGAGTTTGGTGGAAACAAAACGTAAGCACACTCCACTGCAAAGGCGTGGGAAAACCGCCCTTTGACATTTCTAGAACCGGGGTATAACAGTAGTCTCATCTTGTTAATGCTACATAGGTACATAGTAGTTCCAGGGTCTCAACTCTAAACAGGCTGGTTCACGTCGTATCCACCATCTCGGTCCCCACTGCCGAGATCGTCAGGACGGCTGAACCCACGCTCGGACCACGATCTTCCAGGCCTTGTTGACTTGGACGTCAAAGAAGAGACTCGGATGTTGGGATTGATGGCCTCCTAGACTGCAATCTCAACAGTATCAAGGTTGTGGTGAGGACCTGAGAAGCCCCCCTCAACACTCTGGCCTGGCTGGAGGCGAAGCAGGACGAGTCTTGTACCTACCACCTAGAATCTACTGAATGCCGGTCCTAGCATGAACCTGTTGACTCAATCTATGTTCTCTGCCTTGACCAATCACTTTGATCACCCCGACAATGAAACCCCGGCAGCATCAATCGCCGGATTCTATCCGTACCGAGAGGGGAAGCACGTCGGCGACTTTGATTCAGGTGCGGGGTCCTTCTCACTAAAACACACGGGGCTGTTCAATGAGACACGACATGCACCCGCACACAGCGCGAAAAGCGACCATTTGTCTTTCGTCTCGTAGAAGAGGTAAAATATTACAGACCCTGGAAACCGAGGAGCAAAGGCCTGTAAATTTGTTCGGGGAGCGCTCAAGCGGCGACGAAGGATACACGTAACAAAAGCTCACAAGTTCCATCTGATAACATACCGCCAACCGTTTAGACATGCGACGACGATTTTCATCCCCTCTGTGTCTGGTACGAACTGCCCCTCTTTCAAACTTAAAAGAAACATTTCAGATCTTCTTTCACGACCGTTATAGATCCATCTATGTCCAAACGATGAAGCCGTTTGCGGAACACCGTTTGCTCTCGGGTAGCCCGACCGCGTGAGGTTTGGCACGTACAGTGCGAGGATGATGAATAATCTCTCAGTTTGGGCAGAGACACCGCCCCCTCTGCGTAACATCGAGTCAAACCTCTGTGGCCTTTGATTTGCTAAATAGAAATACGTGGCATCTTTTTTGCTATCTTTGCTTTTTGTGCATCTGTTTGTCACACAGAGCCTGATCAGGGCTGGGCGGTTCCCCTCTGACGCTGAGGTGCTGGGCATCAGCACGTGACGGGTGAGTCAGCATCAGGCAGGCCCTGGTCTTGTCGCCTCATTCTGTCAGGCACTCTTTGTCTTTGTCCCGCACTCTGCATCAGCAGCGACGAGCAGCGTCATCCTGTCTCTCTTTCTGAGCGTTCTAGCAGACCATCATCGGCGGCACATACCATTCCCAGCACATCCTTGCGATAGTATTCATCTCGTCGAGACTGTGAGACCATCCCATCAATCGGCGATGCGGGGCCGATCGCCAAGAGCCCTTTGTCGCGACCATGCTTCCTGATGAGACAATCAACAAGGCGGCTGACAAGCTTGCCTTGTATCGGAGCAACGATGCCCTCTCCGAGATTCTGGACCAGTATAAGGACCTTATTGATGACTACCGCCGCCTGAAGAGCGATTACGAAGAGGAACGAGAGGGGAGAGAGCGATACAAACAGCTCGCTCGTGGCCAGGAGCGCAATCCCTTTGCCCTCGTCGTCATTGACGGAGACGGCTATATCTTTGACGACCACTTTATCGGCTCGGGAGAGGAGGGAGGTAGCAGAGCCGCCAAGCAACTTATCGACAGCGTCAAAAACAGCCTCCGCCGCAAGGGACTCGAGAGCTGCGAGGTCATGGTGCGCGTCTACGCTAACCTCGTGGGCTTGTCCAAGTCTCTCTGTAAGAACGGGCTTTGCGGCGCCGAAAAGCGTTCCCTCTCGTCCTTTGTCGCAGGCTTCAACAGATCTTATGGCCTGGCCGACTTTATCGACGCCGGTGAACTAAAAGAAAATGCCGACTTCAAGCTCAAAGCTATCCTCCGCCTCTACGCCGACAATGCCCAGTGCAAGCACATCTACTTTGCCGCCTGCCACGATGTGGGCTATGTCTCGGACCTTACTCCCTTTAGGGGTAACCAAGATAGGTTTACCCTGATCCGCACCCCAAGCTTGCTCTTTCACAAGGAGTTTGAGAAGCTCGGTATGACCATTGAAGACCTCCACGGCGTCTTCCGCCAGACTCCCCTCACGTACGCTGCTCCACCTCAGGGCAAGCCCACCACCTCATCCACCAAACTCATCCTGGCATCTACGAACCTGTCTAACGGGGGATCCGCCAGCAACGATGGTAATGCCATCTGTCAGTTTTACAACATCGGCAAATGCAGATATGGAAACAGCTGCAGACTTGCCCATATCGACACCAAAACTTCGTCTCATACGAGCCAGAACAGCACCCCGTCTCCTTCTATCGGTAATGGCCCAAAGCCGGATAGAAACCTCAACAGCGATTGGCGCCGTGGCTCTAGCAACTCCCTCTCCAAGGTCAATATCGAATCACTGCCCAGGAAGGAAGATATACCAGAAGGCTTTGTCGCTGTCAACCATGTCGAAGAACGTCTCGACGCTCTCCTGCCCATCCCTTCCGCCGACTCTATCAAACGGCTCAAGGCGCTATCTGCCGAGAAGAGATTCTGCAACAATAAGCAGCTGTATGACGCCTGCGAGAATGATGCCTGCGAGTACGACCACAACCCAATCGCCGAGGAGCTCAAGCCAGCCCTCGAGTGCCTTGCGCGCTCAGTCCCGTGCTCTAGACGAGGCGGGTGCCGAAAGGCTAATTGCGTATATGGGCACGTCTGTCAAAAGGCTGATTGCCGTCACCGAGGTGGCAAAGGCTACTGCCGATTCCCCAGCAGAGTATGCTTGGGAGAATACTCCGTCAGCAACTACGTCGAAGCCAACGACTCCCCTATGATGTCTCCTTCTATGGACTCGGAGGACGCGCGAAACGCCGAAAACGGTGGTACGAACCTGTGGTTATAGGTTTGGTATGTTTCAATACCTCGGTAGGAGAGGTATAAGGAAAAGTTGGTCTTCCAGCCATGAATGCTGGTTTAACTTGTCTTGTTTCTCTATTCTCGCTAACCCGCTTCTCGATTGACAATACTGAGGGAAGTGGGAGTAAAAAACAGATAGTCGCTGGAATCAACTGATATCGTCGCTTTACTTGATGTTGTTGCTCGTGTCTCCCAACTGTCAACTGTCAACTGACTTCCTCTGCCAACACCTGCCTCTGAAACCTCAATGGAGCGCAGCTGGCCTCAAAGACTGCACAGCCCGGTTCGATTGAGGGGTATTGATCCTTGGCCATGACCTCAAACACCGCCACGTCACCCAATACTGTGACTAGGCCTGCATCTGTCGCTTACTGATAATTGTTACTGGACGCCTCTTCGTCACAAATGTAGTTTCGGCGCTGGAATTCCGCTTCCCCGCTCTGCTGGGGTGCCTTGATGAGAGTGTTCATAGGTCGCTTTGCATGAAGGATCAACGCTGCGGTTACTACCTAGTCTATTGCAGATGAAATGATAGATAATAATAGAAATTGGCGGCATTGCCCTTGATGCTAGGATTGTGTTGAATATGGACTTGCTGTTTTCCTTGACACCCTGTCTCTACAGTGTGAGATGAAAAGCTCATGATAAGATTGAGAAACATGGAAACGGCTGGAAGAAGGCCCTCTCTGACCAAACAAACATCTCCCAAGGAACAATGTGCCTACTGGCCGTAGTCGTCTTGCTCAATCTTCCCCTCCATCCACGCCAGCTCGTTCTTATTGTGATACCGCAGCCACTCGTAAAATCTGCTCTCAAATCGCAGGGACGCGCGAGCTCCCTGAAATGCTTGATGCCAGTCCTGCAGGTTCTGAACCTCCCCGTCGTACCTGGGACCATCGTACGGCTCATCCAGACTCTGCGGTCTCCAACCTGTGTAGACAACCTTGACCGTCTTGAGATTCTGGAGACCTCCCTCCGCCGCCTCTCTTCCGAAACCTACAATACATCTTGAGCACCCTGTGGTGTCTGTTCTCTGCAAGATAAGGTTGAGATGCTTGACTGTGGGGGGTATGATGTCTGCTGTGCGGGAGGGGACGGTTGTCTGTCTGTCGCCCCCGTCTTGCGGATCACATTGACAGATACCCTCTAGACTGACGTAAAACGACTCGAGCGCCGTGAACTTGGCCAGCATCGACCCTGTTACTTCCCCGTGCTCGCACCATGTGCCCGAAAAGTCCAGCTCGAGATGCTTCAGGTGTTTCGCAACTGGCTGTAGCGCCAGGAGAAAGTCCTTTGTCGAAAGGTCGTGCTCAACGAAACCAGGGGCGCCAGAAGAGGCACTTGCCGAGAAGAAGAACGACTTGAGATTTGAAGTGGACTTGAGCATCTCGCAGAGGGCGCTGTAGTGAGAGTTTGGAGAGGTGCCTTCAAACGTGCACCATTCGAGTCGCAGTGTTGTGAGATTGTGCAGGGCAGGCTTGATGGGGTTGATGTCGAAGCGCTCGTATTCTGGAAAGCCAATGATTGAGTCAAGGTTGAGAATCTCCAGCTTGGGCATGACGCCTAGTAGAGCCATGATGTGTGCGTCTGTTAGAGAGGTGGTTGTCCTGCATGGTCGCGTCACGCTCAGCTGACGGACGTTTTCGAAGCCTGTGCCATCGCCGAGTTTGCCCAGACGTCGGGCGAGATACTTGAGGTCTGCGTCTGGCCAATCGTTGTAGTCGAATCTCTCGAGAGACAACTTTTCTATCATGGGAGCCCGGGCCATGAAGAGTTCAGCCATGAGAGAGTGTTCAAGACTCAAACCATCGTTCTCAGCTTGCTCCCGGTTAAAGTCTTGGCCGACGGTGGCCAGTAGTTTGCGAGTAGTTTCCATCGCACGGCCCAAAAGCTCAGCATCTCCCTCATAATCCGGCAGTTCCCACTCTCTGATATGATTCCCTAAGGTTGGGTTAATGTCGAGAATCTTGTGAAGGCCTTCATCTGATATGTGATTTGCAGGGACGTGAAGCATGATGGGCAAGGCGATGGAGCGGAGGCGTTTGGAGGTGAGGGTAAGAGACTCTAAGCCGTGTTCGCGGGCTTTGCTGTGTTGGTAGTCCCTGGTGGCGTAGCAATGGGGACAGAGCGTTTCGAATATGGGCTGCAAGAGCTCATCTGGTAGTGATTGGAGGGACGTAGAAGGCTTGGTGTTGCTTTGAGGGTCCATTGTGAGTGAGGTGATCAAGGTGGTGAGGGCTTGATGAGATTGGTGATGGTGTTTTGGCCGTGTTATATGCTTGAGATATTTTGTCTGTGCACTTGATTAGATGGTGTCTATTGGCTCAACTTGGCGGTGTGGGTTGTTTCATTTGTGAAGGATGCGGCGTGGAGTCACTTCGGTGACACGGCTTTAATTGCAGGGTCATCGGTTTTCAGTTTTGCTTCTTGGCCAACACAAATCTCTTGTGCAACTTGGGTCATCTGGTAGGTCGTGCGGTAATTGGTCTGTTGCAAGCAGCCCATGCTGTATCACTGTATGCTGGGCGGTGAGCCAGGGCAGAAACGACAACTCCAAGGCAACGGCCAGCATCTCAATTTCGTCATCAACGGATTCAACACCAAAATTGAAGAGCCTACGACCTGTAGCTCTGCTATAAACTCCATACCACCATCACAATCACGGAGGAATGAGCGACTGGTAGCGACATTCTTGACGCTCTCCTGGCCTGGTGAGCGAATAGCCCGACACGACATAATGAAGCGCCCCGCTATGGACTACGACTCGGATGACGAGGTCTTGATCGACAATACAGAGACTCTTATCCTTCGTTCCAAAAAGACGGATCGTCAGAATAAGAAGTTGGAACGAATGACCAAGAAAAAAGCTGCCAAGCCTCATCTGCTGTCTCTCTACCCAGAGCTCGTCATCGAGATACTCTCACACTTGCGACCCTCGGATGTCATCTCATACCAGCAAACTTGCCGGTCAGCAAAGGCATTTGTTGAGCAGCACGGCACATCTATCGCAAAATCTATCATCTCTTGTCGATATTCTGTCCTTGCAAAGTGTTTTCCGAAACCAATCTTCCTCGACACGGTTGACCGCAAATATCACGGCGTCTTGGTGAATAAGCGCCGCCAGATTCTTCTCACCATTCATCGCAAGCCATATGCGCACATTTCAAGCCATGATGCGTCAATCTTCTGCTCGTGCCTGACGTGCGTCCTGGCTTGGAACAATCTGTGTCTTATCGTCGACCTTTCACACTGGATAAACTCGGCCATCGCACACAGAAAACCTATCCCGATGATCCCGCGTGGCCAGAACCCGGAATGGAACTTGGAACTCGTCGAAAAGCATGCCGAAGTGGTTCGAAAGGCTCTCAAGTCTACACTTTGGTACGCCCTCCTTCTGCAGCGGCATTTACAGACCACTGTCTTTGGGATCCGACGGTACACGTCCAAGGATGGAGAGGCGGGCTTTGGCCTTGACGATGACGATGTCGCGGCTGAGACAGATGCCTTTTGCGCCCGAGACGGGCCTCCGAGCTACGAGTTTCCACTGCATCGCGATACATATTATTCGCTGCAGACGTATTTGCCAAATCGGACCTGGAAGAAGGAAGAAGACGAGTGGCGGTATCAGCCGGCAGATCAACACTTGAGGGATCTCGAGTGGATGATGACAATGCCATATGTGTGGATGGAACCTGGGTCAGAGGTAAAGGCAGACGAAGAAGATGTGAAAAGGGAGCAGCCAGCCGGTCAAGAAGTGACCAACATTGAATAGAACAATAGATTCGTGTTGAACTATTCTACTCGATGGCGCCAAACCGGTATTGCGCCCAGCTTAAACTCCTCTCTGGTAAAGTCCATATTCTCTCACCGCGATCTGATCCTGCAGCGCCCGCAGCAACAAATAGGGGAAGAATGTGCTCCAGCGTTGGATGGGCCTCCCTGGCTTCGCTGCCTCTTATCAAGGCTGACATGGTTGCCCGTCTCTCGTCTGGATCCGATGTTACAGCGTCTTTGAGCGCTTCGTCAAATGTGTACGCATAACTGAACTTGATTAGCACTGTATGATATCACCCACGATTTGACTGACGGCATAGTCTTCCCAGATACCCTCGTTGCCCTGTAGTCACGGAGGTTGTGGACTGCCATTCCGGCGCCAATGATGAGAACACCTTGATCTCTCAGACTTTCAAGTGCTTGTCCCATGTGATAATGTTGATTCCAGTCCTCGTTTCCAAAGAGGGAGACTTGAACAATTGGAACGTCCAACGGGTTCTTGATGGGATCAAACGCTACTCTGTCAGCGAGTGTATTCGCAAGGGGAGTTCGAAGATAACCCACCGACCATGAAACCCGCCCAGACTCCATGGTCAAGGCCTCGCTCGACCCTCTCGATATTGATGTCTGCACCCTGCAGCTTTTCCATGATCTTTCTAGCAAGTTCAGGGCTTCCCTTGTTGGGGTAGTCGTATTTATAGTAATGGGGCGGGAACCCATAGAAATCATAGATCAGATCCGTCTCTTCCGCAGCATTGATTTGGACTGTTGACGGCCCAGCTTGCCAATGGGCAGAAAAGACGATGACTGCTTTGGGCTTGACTTTGGCTGTAATCTCCCTGCCGACGGTAACCAGTTGGGAATAAGCAGGGTGGTCTGTCTCTTCCATGAAGTTGGGTCCGCCGATTCCAAGGAAGTAGACCGGTGTGCGAGATGGTTTCCACAAGGAAGGGAGAGAGGTCATTGCATCAGCTTGGTCGCCGTTGTTTGGGCGAGGCCGGAAGTGGTAGAGGAAGGGAACGGAGAAAGTCATTAGCAGATAAAAATATCAATGGTTATTGGATCAGCTGAGAAGTGAGAAGACTACAGTAGCATGACCAAATATGCTTGACATCATGGCAAGGGTTGCCATGCTTTAAGAACCGAGACTTAACGCTTGTTCTTGATGAAACACTCCGAAAAGAGCTTACGAATCTTGACATGACGACTCGTCCAATTAGATGGCAGCCAGTACGAGACATTCCTATCCTGGTCGTCTCCAGGCGCATGGGGGCCTTTCCCGAGCCCTTTGTGGGGTTGCTGGTTCGGATCACTCGGATGCCAGCTTCACTGGATGCGATGCAGGCTCTAGGCTTTCCCGCGCGGGTTGTGGGTCTCGTATAGACTTGTGAGCGGGCATGTTTGGAACCCATGTTGTTATGGGCGTGTGAACTCGTTGAGTGCTACTCTCTTTCGGTGAGCCGCAGCTCTTCCCAAGTTTTGGGAGGTGAGTTCCCGCGCGGTATGTGGAGTCTATGGTACTCTGATGGAATCTGGAAGCACATCTTGCAAACAAGCTCAGACTTGGCTATGCAGGGCCGTATGTCAACATGTCTACGTTTTGAGCTATAAGTAGTTGGCCTCTCTCGCCTAGAAAGACCTCCATCTTGCACCTTTACATCTCGTCTCGGATACAAACCTCAATCTCACTTCCAAGAAACACCAATGGCTACCAACCGTGTTCTTCTCATCCTCGGAGCTGGCCCTAGGATCGGCGCCTCTGTAGCCGACAGGTTTGCCCTCAACGGCTACAAAGTCGCCATCGCGAGCCGCAGTGGCACAAACACCAAGGACGAAAAAGGCTTCCTATCACTCAAGGCGGACTTGGGCAAGCCCGATTCCATCCCGGCCATCTTTGACGCCGTCAAAGCTGAGTTTCATGCTGCTCCCAGCGTCGTCGTCTACAACGCCCCGGCATTTACGTACCCGCCGGATAAGGACTCTGCTCTTTCAATTCCAGTCGAGAGCTTTGTCGCTGACTTGAATGTCAACACTGTGAGCCCCTACGTTGCAGCGCAGCAGGCCGTGGCTGGGTGGGAGACTTTGCCCGAGGAGAGCAAGAAGACGTTCATTTACACGGGCAACATCTTGAACGTCTCTGTTTTCCCTGTTCCAATGATGCTGGATCTGGGTGTTGGCAAGTCAGCCTCGGCGTATTGGATCGGCGTTGCAGACATCACCTACAAGACCCGAGGCTTCCGGTATGTATCTCGGCACAAGTCAAGCCTATTGCTACCTCTAATGCTCGAATATATAGATTCTTCTATGCCGATGAACGTACCGAGGATGGCAAGATTATAGGACAGGATGTGGACGGGACTGCGCATGCTGAATTCTACGCGCAGTTGGCGAGGCAGGAGGAGGATATCCCGTGGCAGGCCACGTTTGTAAAGAACAAGGGATATGTCGGATTTAACTGACCTCTTGAAGCTTGAGTAAGCCTCTAGATAAAGACATTTAGTCCTCGTAAGCTGCTCATTCAAGACTACTTTGAGATGCTTCCTAAGCTCCCCGTTTAAACAAGCAACACTAAATCACCATGGCCTTTGAAGCAAGCGGCCAGATCGCGCTCCGTATCATGTCCATCTCTCCAGACCTTTTCCATTATCTCGAGTGCCTTGCGAACTGGGCCAAAAGCACTTGGTGGTTGCAATTCCTCAACAAGCGTTCGGAAACGAGGCCTTTTTGCTGTCTCGGCGAGGCAGCCTGCGACGCAGAAGGGCCACACCATTGTGCGTAGCAAGGCCCGAGGCAAGATTGGGCTCTCGACAAGTTTGAGTATGCTTTCGACGTTGTAGCGTATCTCGACACTCGCTGGCTGCCAACCGGATACAACGACAGACAGGTAGATAAGCGCTGCGTGGGCCCAGACCTTGGTGACGAGGGAGCTCTGAGCAGCTCGTGTCTTTGTCTGTTGCTCGTCATGCCCCGTGAGAACATTGAATTGTCTCTGGTATTCGTCTAAGCCCTTGTCTCCGTTCTCTTCGAGCCCAGCAAGTTGGGTCTCCAAGGTAGTCTTGATCGCCGTGGCGACACGGACCATTTCCATCACGTCGAGGTTTCCAGCTCTTTTGCAATCCTGCCTCCATGCATCTAGAGAGGCAATTTGTCCCATATGAACGATTACCCAGTTTTGACAGCCGATAACAGTCTCCAATTCAACCACAGGACCGGCCTCGTCTACACCATCGAGAAGACTTTGGTGGTATTCGTAAAGCTTGGGTTTCTGCTGCAGCACAGTGCTCGCAACAATATCATCAAGCAGCAAGAGGGCCGAGGAAAAGCGAAATGCGGATTGCTCAGCGCTTGGTACCTCGAGCCTTTCTGTGATTTGCGACGATGGTCCTAGACGGTTGATCACCGTAGAGAAGCTTGACTGGGGATCAGATGACCCGGCGTTGTCTAGTAGCTGCTTGAAAAGAGCCACAGCACCGTTGAGGTGAGCCTGGCAGTTGTCAAAGCTCAACAGAGAAGTCTCGTACCGTTGGAGCTGCATGATGCCCGCAAGGATGCGAACAGCGCCATGGACGTGCTCCATGATATTGAAACCCTGGATGACTTGTAGGGACTTTCCAAGCATACTAAAAGCATCCCTTGTCTGCTCGAGCACAGTCCTCCAATCTGCGTCTTGCCCCTGTGCAAGAGAGAAGAAGTATGAGCTCTGGCACCGAGTAGCTTGTCTTACTACTGGGCTGCTTATCATCATTTCAAAAATCCATGCCCTTCCACCTTGGAGAAGAGAAGGATTGTAGAAGGGGAACAAGAAAGGGAGTAGGTTATCAAGGTAGAACATGAGGAGGAAGGTGTCGGGCCTGCTGAAGGTTATGGTGTTAAGATTGCCTGCAGTGAGAATGCAGTCAGTTCCTCGTCGAGGCTGAGGAGTCACTTCGGGACGTGACATAGCCTCAGATCTGCCATGTGGTAGAGGCTGAGGAAGTGACCCTGAATCATCGAGACCTTGAGGGCGCATTCGTGGTAGGGATGATTGGGGCACGCGCTCTCGGACTGGGCGGCGTCGATGTGCTTGATCCTTGACATCCTTCCGTAGACTCTCGGCCATTTCTTCTTGCCTTGGGCCACCATCCATCCATTCCGGTCTGTCCTCGGTGAAGTAACAAGTGATGTTGAGGGCCGAGCAAGTGTCGCATACAGGCCGGATCTCATCACACTTCTTTCGCCGGAGGCGACAAGTCCAACAGCCATCAGAACTCCTCATGGTTGACTATAGAATAGCACGATATTTGTCAACACTAGATGTCTTGTAGGTGCAACCTCGTATCGGGAACGTGCGTTGGCTCGGTGGCGTGTGCTCGGAGCAGATAAAGGAGAGTCAAGAACGTCAAGTGATTTGAGCTTGGGGAAAACCTGAAGGCAAATCTTGAAGATTACATAAGCCAGGTATTCTCGGGTTCTTATCGTATTGCAAGTACTCAACTTTGAATGGGTTTCTTTAAGCCTTCGGCCTGGGGGTATCCATCGAGGCACTTGGTTGAGCCATAAAAAGTAATCTAAATGTTCAATTGGCCAGAAAAGAAAGGGTGTGTAGGCGGCAACAGTGGACAGTTTCGCCGACATCTACTCACAGGCACCGTAGAAGAACTGAGTCCATAGCCTAATAAAGCAAAAGTGTGGTTGTTGGATTTGAGAGCCGACAAGCCAGATGCTGCACTTATTGCTGAATAGCTTTAGCCAAGGGCTGGGACATCATTACCCAGACAAACCCTGCTGGGATCCGTGTGCTGAGCAAGAGAAAGGAGGTTTCCATCATCAATTGAGGCCCGACAGATAGGCGACCCCGGATATACGGCTGGCATGGACTTGATATCAACTAGACTGTCATTTCTTGCCCATGTCTGACGGGAAACTGGCTCTGAAGCCATGTGGCGACAATCGATGCTTGGTGCTAGACGAACCGTCACATCGGCGGTTGGGGTGTGGAAAGTCCACTCGGAAGTGCTCAAATCAAAGTGAAAAGACATTAAAAAACCGCGAATAGCCGGGACAGGGTTCAGTTACCAACGCGTGGGATGGGAGAGGAAACGCAAGGTCAGAACCCACAGCCGCGTGGGTTCTCAAGTGGTATTAGATATCTCTCGTTACGTTGCATCGACGAGATAGCGTAGGCTAATTCCTAACTAAGAAGAAGAAAAAGGCACGGCCCAATAACTTTTCCCTGTTGACTAGGTTCTCAAAGCACTCAATCGATGGCCGCGATGGCATCATCTCGGCGGACCCGTGCCCTCTCTATTTGGTGGATTCGAGCGCTCTTGGCCCTGAATTTTCCACCTACTAAGGGTCCAGGTAGAGCTATATCTTACCTTATTGTCGGGCCTTTTGTCTTGGGATTTCTTGATGAAGAGGCGAAGAAAAAGGTGAGTGAGACGTGGTCTAGCGAGATGAACTTGGCAAAGGATTCAGGCAGGGTGACGCCTCCCAACATCTGATCTTCCCATCACATTGTGTATTCTGACCAATCGGTGTCCCAACAAGCCCGATATCTCCTGTTGTGGAGAGAAAAGGCGGGAGAACCCCGTGGAGGCGAAAGCTTCAAACGGTCGGAGGGGAGCCGGTATACGAGTCGGGTTTCAAGCCGGTCGAACAAGGGGATATGCTTATTTTAAGGTACTTTAGACTTAATCAACAAGGTTGTCCCCGCAAAGAGGCGGATCTGTACTTGATCACAACGCGTGTGATGCAGCCACGGTGACCTCACTGCGACTCCCCACGGATGCGGCTCAATCTAAACCGCAAAAAGACAAGCAAAGAGAAGTCCTGCTTCTAGAAAGGAAACCATTCCTGGCCAAATTTCCAGCGCGTGCCTATTTCGTAGGTGCTCATCCAGGCCTGGCCGCCTGGGGGCTCCTGGTCATGTAACACTAGCTTTGGCGTCATGGCTAGTATCCATGACGTGCTTCGTACAACGTCGCTCAGACTGGAAGGTCACTAGCCATCACGCAATCGGGAGCCAGTCTTGGTGTTTCGGTATAGTAAGGCCCGATGCTTGGCAGATCGACGTCTAGTGCCAACAGTCCAGCAGGGAGGGACGTTGCATAGGTCGTATTAAAGCCATGGCCGTCTGTCCTGTCTTTTGGCCAAGATCAGCATCTCGCTTTCTCGGTCATTGCCTTTCATCATGGGCCTCTCACTTGGCTGGAGTGCGAAGCCAAAGGCTGAGCCGGCTGCAGCTACAGCTGGCGATAGTGACCTGAACTACACCTCCGACAGCTCAGACCCAGCCCTCCTCCGCGATGGAAACCTCGCATTTACTCGAGTGCAGGGTGGAAACGACTCGAAGCCATCATACCAGGAGGCGATTGGAGCTCCTGTTGAGTCCAACTCGCCGCTGGGATACCACGTTGGATGGGTCACCATCATCTTTCTCAATGTCAACCAGATGGTTGGATCTGGAATCTTTTCATCTCGCAAGTATTCATCTTATCCACTGAATGAGCTAGTCGCTAATTCCTTCGCGCAGCTGGAACTATTCTGAATAAAACCGGATCGATTGGCCTGGCCCTGATCTACTGGTTCATTGGCTTCCTCATGGCCCTCGCGGGTTTCGGTGTTTACCTAGAGTTTGCGAGTTACTTTCCCAACCGATCAGGATCAGAGGTTGTATACCTCGAACAAGCGTATCCTCGGCCAAAGCATTTCTTCCCCATCGCCTTTGCTGTGCAATCCGTTATCCTGTCCTTTAGCAGCAGCAACGCCATCGGTGAGCATCTGTTGAAGACCCCTTTGACCTCCTCGACTGACAGCCTCTTCTAGTTCTGTCTCGATACGTATGGAGAATTGCTGGCAAGGTGCCCTCGGACTGGCAGATGAAGGGAGTGGCCATTGCTGCCTACTCCCTCGCTGTAATCTGTATGAATTCATCCTCGCCACGAAGGAGTGTATGCTAACACTTCCAGGCGTCATTGCCCACAACAAGTACTCCCTGTGGGCCACCAACTTTATCGGCTTCCTCAAGATCATTACCCTCGTCTTGTCAGTATGAACCTGATATAGCCAAACAATTTCTAACGTCTTCTAGCATATCCATCACTGGTTTGGTCATTCTTGGCGGCAATGTTTCAAGCATCCCTGACCCCAAGGCCAACTTCCGTGACTCCTTTGCGGGCACCACCAACAACGGCAACGACCTTTCAACAGCATTGGTAAACATTGTCTTTTCATACAGTGGCTACGCCAACGCTTTCAATGTGGTCAACGAGATCAAACGACCAATCCCAACCATCAAGAAACACGGCTTTCTCTCTCTGCTCGTGGTAGCAATTCTCTATATGCTTTGCAACGTTGCATATTTTGCTGCTGGTACGTAATAGCACTTGTGCTCTGGTGACTCTGCTAATGAGGCTTTGGGCAGTCCCCAAGAAGGAGTTTGCCGAGTCTGACGAAATTGCCGCTGGCGTCTTCTTCACCACCGTCTTTGGAACCGGCGGTGCCGAGACTGCCCTGAATGTCCTTGTGCTCCTCAGTGCTTTTGGTAACCTGTTGGCCGTCTTGATTGGACAGTCGAGAATGATTCGAGAAATTGGGCGGTGAGTCTTGCTGGCCTCAAGAGGGTGCCCGTACTGATTGGTTCATAGACAAGGCGTGCTGCCTTTCACCACCTTCTGGGTCTCAACAAAGCCGTTCGGAACGCCTCTCGGACCTTACCTCCTGAAGTGGGGGATGACATTTATCATGATTGTTGCGCCTCCAGCAGGTGATGCATTCCAGTTTGGTAAGTCTGATTGATTGTTGCTGCGTATCGATTGAAGCGCCTAGTCACATATGCCCTTCACTATTGGTGATTTTGGTCTAACATTGCTCCAGTTGTCAGTTTAAAGACGTACCCCGATGGTCTCTTCCATCTGGCCCTGGGTATTGGCTTGTATCTTGTTCGGCGCCATAACAAGCGAGTCGGCAGAGGCCGCCGAGACTTCAAGGTCTGGGACGTCCTCCTGATCTTCTTCATCCTCATCCAGGTCTTCATCATCGCTATGCCGTGGTGGCCACCGAAGGGCGGCCCTTATGCTGGTGAAGTGAGCTTCTGGTATGCAACTTATTGTGTGGTTGGTATTGCAATGTAAGTCGTCCATCCTTTGACTGGTGAGCCCTCTTACTGACTTGCTTCCTAGTATGATTACGTGCTATCTCTACTACGTTGTCTGGATTTACTTGATTCCCAAGTGGAAGGGCTATGCCATTCGGACCGAGGTTTTGGAAGTCGATGAGAACGGCGCCAACACGCACCGCTTGGTCAAGATTCCTCTTGCAGAGGTGGACAGATGGGACGCTGACCATGATGACGCTGGAAACCTCAGGCAGAGGCATGTTCCGAGTCCTGTTCAAGACTCTGTAACGACCGAGGAGAAGGTCTGACGGAACTGTCAGAATGCCTTGTGCGGATGCACTACATAGCAGCATAGATAGTTTACCTTTGAACCAATAAGTTCAGACTCGAGCTGTACACGGCAACATGTTCCCGTCAGGCCTTATCGAGGCCAATAACACCTTGTTCAACCCGAGTCCAACACGTGTTGCCATTCGAAATGTGTGATCGACGCTTCAACTACGTCATGCATCTCTTCGTACATGGAGAGCGGGGTCCTCGCCGCAAGAGGCACTTTCTCACATCCCACGTTTCTCCATCCTTTGAGATCTATGAGCCTAGTTGAGGTGAGAATTGTGAACATTGCATCTATGCTGGGACGGAGAGACTGGCATCGGGGCCGTCATAGTCGGTGGTGACAGGACAAAGCCGTCCTCGCGCCAGAGTTTTTGTCGCTGATCGAACCCTGTTTTGAGCGGAGACGAGATAAGCATGAATCAGCCACTTGCGTAACCGGCTGGGATGATGTATTGTATTTATTCCAAGTCTCTAGCATATTCAATCTTGCAAGAGACAAGTACCATCTCATCATGGCCACGACCTTTGACATCTCGCCCGAGTGGAGGGCAAGTCAACTCCATTTCTACTACCGCCAACTCTTCATCACGCCTCCATTAGTTTCTCGTCGCAATGTAGACTTAAGCAGCAAGACGGCAATAGTCACAGGATCCAACACTGGGCTAGGGCTAGAAATAGCCCGTCAGCTTCTCGACCTGGGCTGCAAAGTCATCCTGGCCGTACGTGACGAAGCCAAAGGCGAGAGGGCGCGTCAGGATCTTATCAGTGGCCGCCATCTTCCACCTGAGTTGATGGAGGTCTGGAAACTGGACATGCTATCCTACGAATCCATCATGGCCTTTGCTAGGCGCACCGAAAGTTTGCAGCACCTCGATATCGCCATTCTCAATGCTGGCGTACAGAAAGGGACCGAGTCATTCGCCTCGAATGGTTACGAAGAAGGTTTCCAAGTCAACTACCTGTCCACTATGCTCCTCGCAATGTTATTGTTGCCCATCATCAAGCGGAAGAGGGCTGGAAGCAGTCCTGGCCAGATTTGCATTCTATCATCCGACATGGCGGCATGGTCCAGGTTCGAAGAAAGAAACATAACTCCTCTCCTATCGGCGTTCAAACAAAAGATGCCTAAATGGGACTTGATGGATCGCTATTGCACGACAAAGCTTCTCGGGCAGCTGTTTCTGTCTGAGCTCTCCAAACATCTGTCTCCGTCCGAGGTCACCGTGTCTTGCGCGAATCCCGGACTCTGTGGTGACTCGGAGATTTCACGCGAGTTCCAGGGCACCCTTCGCTTCGCTTTCAATATCTATGCCTTCTTGTTCAGTCGCACATGCTCCGTTGGTGCTCGCACAATTGTGCATGCGGTTACCGCACTCGGTGACCAAGCTCACGGACAGTACATCGAGGATGCTAAAGTTCAGCCGTGAGTTACTACCATATGCATTTTATCTTGTATTGGTTAAACTAACCTTCACTTCCTAGAATGACGCCCATTGTATACAAGAGTGAAGGGTTGCGCCTTGCGAAGCAGCTCTACGAGGAAACCCTTGACGAGCTTTCGTTCGCAGGCGTGAGGGATATTATCAACGAGATGTAAATGTCTAAACATAGTGTCCGTTGTAGCAACTATCGGGTATGGTGGGTGCAATCGGCATCGGCGCAATGTTACGATACTTTTTCGTGGTAGACACCGCGCGTAATGCCAAGTTCGCGAAGGCACATCACGGTCACGGGACTAAAAGTATAGATCTCGCCTCTATTATCCACGGTTCAGGAAACTTGACCGACGGAAGAGATCCGGCATCCGCGTGCCTTCAAATGGGAAGGTGCTCTGTATGTCGGGGAGAGCGACAAATCATGTCTTCGATTAGAGTAACATTGCATTTGACTAACCAAAGACATTAGGAAGTTGCTGGGTTACATGGCTTTATCCTTGTTATTGAGCACGAATGAGGCAGGTTCCCCGCGTGGAGCCTTGGCTGAGGGGTTGTACAGATCATGACGTGTTTATATGGCTCTCTGGACATCTCAGCCGTATTATGCGTGCTTTTTCCCTTTTCATTACTGTTCAAGCGCGTGCGGTAAAACTATCCAAAATGAGCAACGAGGAACAGACCCGCCAGGGTATCGCCATTGTATGCACCTCGGCCGTGGGCATACGGGGGGCTCGGCATGTGCTAATTCGTGTAGGACCCTAAAGTCACGGGCCGGGATGACAATCACGCTGGTGATGACTTGGAGAGGTCCAAGAGTGCTATTGAAGGAAAGTAGAGCATGGACTGACCATGAGACCAGCACCTACTCATCCACAGTATCGGCATCCTCAAGCGTTTACGAGTATCGAAAGATTCAAGGCCGAACCTACCAGAATTCAAACACGACAGACTACTGGTCACCACCCGTGTTAATCTTTACATCCTAGATTGGTCATACTGACTTAGCCAAGGGCACCTAATGACGAACAACATGTCGAAGCATTTGACGTGGCGTAAGTATCACTCAACTGTCCACTGCGAACGATCCGTTAACTGCTATACAGACATGAGTGGCTCACCATGATGTTGGACGACAAGTTGTACGCTGTTCCACTCGGCGACAACCCACAGGTGAGGAAGTTTCATGCCGAGACATGCATGTTCTGATGGTCAAGTAGCGTATCATGGACGTCGGAACCGGAACCGGAATATGGGCCATGTCAGCTTCACCCTCCCCGATTAGGAGCCTTACTGACCAATCAGTGACATGGCCGACAAGTTTCCATCTGCCGAGGTCATTGGTGTTGATATTTCGCCTACTCAGCCTTCCTGGACGCCTCCGAATGTCAAGTTTCAGATCGACGATGCTCAGCTGGACTGGACCTTTGAGCCCGCCTCGTTCGACTTTATCCATGTTCGTTACATGCATGGCGCCTTTGACGACTGGCCGAAGCTGTATCGGCAGATGTTCAAATTTCTGAAGCCTGGTGGTTGGCTCCAGCATATCGAGCCAAACATCCACCTGAAGTGTGAAAACCCCAAGTCGGTAGCCGAGAATGAGTGAGTACCCGTCATCAGTTGTGCAGAGTACGGGCCTCATAGTCGTCTTAGAACCTTCAAGCAATGGGCCGAACTCTTCTTCGATGCCGGTGATAAAATCGGCCGAACCTTTCGAGTCACCGACGGTATCATGGAGGAGTGTGCCCGTGAAGCAGGATTCGAAGACATTGTGCACAAGATCATCACGATCCCTCTCAGCGGCTGGCCAAAGGAGGAGAGGCTCAAGAAGGAAGGCCAATTCGTTGGCCTATACATGGACTTAAGCTTGGATGGCTTTGCTTTGTACCCGATTGGACAGATTCTAGGCTGGAGTCGCGAGCAAGTAGATGATATTGTTTCCAAGATGCGGGCTATTATCCGAAACCCCAAGCATCTTGGCAGTGGAGACATGTGAGTGCACTGGGGCATGTTACTGCGAGCAATGCTGATCTGATATCTGATAGGCACATGGTGTATGGCCGAAAGCCACTCAAGACGGATGGGTGAGCCGGTCAGAGAGTACCAATGCAGCCGGTTAATCAGGCTACGCAGTGGCAGAGTAGTCTCCCGGGGAGCGGCCGAACCATCTAGCTACTGTTTTATGGTACTTGGCAATGCGCAATTCATCAATTTCCCTTCACTTCAACTTTGACGTTCTGTTTCGATCAAGATATCTCTTTACATTACTATGTATCTGATCGGTTTGAACCACTGCCTGGGAGCTAAGCCAGGCTTAGCCTCGCTCGTAGATGACGCGTACTACTATTATCTAACGATTGCAGTTTCGCAATTAAGCCCTTCCTTCCTCCTTCCTGTCGTTGACCAAGGCAACCTCGGCAACATAAGACTTGAACTTGCGAGCAGGGACGCGGTTCTCGAACATCTCCTGGACCTCGGCGTAGTTGCGGCCCTTGAGTTCGGGCAGGCAGAAGTAGAGGTAGACGCACATGGGAACCGAGAGGCCGAAGAAGACGAAGCAGACCTTGCCGCCGAGGTTGGCCTGGTCGGTGTTGATGAGGTAGGGCATGACCTGGGAGACGAGGCAGGAGAAGGCGGTCGAGACCATGATGTTGATACTGTAGGTCTTTTGTCGGAGTTGGACACTAGAGCATGTTAGTTTTGCTTCGCTGGGTAGATCGAGATCTTCTCACCTAGCGGTTTCACCACCGACACTGTAGGCTACAGCACCCAGAGTGGCCTGGTACAGGAAGCCCCAGATGACCATGAAAGCAACAGTCGCGGTCAAGCTGGGACCGGAGCCAATGGTGCTAATTCCACCGATGACGAGCAGAAGACCAGTCATGACGAAGCATCCGCCAACAATCAGGGGTCGTCGTCCGAGGCGATCGATGAGCGGCCAGGAGCACATGTTTCCAACGAGCTGGATGGCGTAGGCGATTTGGCCGATGGCAAGGGGATCGTTGACACCGGCGAGACGGAAGTAGTATCTGTTAATTGTCAGCCAAAGTCCAAACAGATAACTAGGGGGTACTCACGTAAGATAACCGTTGATGAAGCCAATGCCGATAAACTGCTGTGAAAGGTACACCATGATGATGATGGTGGTTCGTCGCAGGTTGGTTCCCTGGAAACACTCGAGCCACTTGCTGTTCTGCTGCACCTTCTTGGCCTCCTCCTCCTTGGCGATGGCCACAGTCGCGATAGCCATGGCGGCGTCGACGTCAAACTCGGCACCGTTGAATCGTCGGAAGGCCTTGGCGGCATCGTCGCGACGGCCCTTGATGAGGAGCCATGTGGGAGACTCGGGAAGGAAGAAGAGGTTGAGAAGAAGAATTCCGGGAGGGATGACCTGGGTGATGAGAGGGATACGCCAGGCCATGTCCGAGGGATCCTCCTTGCAGGCGAAGACGACGAGCGAGTTGAGCCACTGGCCGAGGGTGATCATGGTGTTCTAGATTTGTTAGCACCACGCATAGAATACTTGGCACTTGGCGTTTTCGAGAATACTTACCAGCAGAGCCAAGCACAAACCTCGCATCTTGATAGGTGCAAGCTCAGCAACAAAAACAGGACCAAGTGAATGTCCCAAACCAAATCCAAAGGTCGACACAACTTTGCCGGCAAACAGCATAAGGATAGACTTGCTATAGAACTGAACAATGATTCCTCCGAGGCAGATGACACAGGCAACGATGATGGTCTTCTTTCGGCCGATAAAGTCGCTGACGATACCAGTCGCAAAGGCAGAGGTGAAGATTCCGACGGTGGCGGCGGCGTTGAGGATTTGCTGGTCGTGAGCGGCGACGACCCACGTCTCACCAGCCTGGTATCCGAACTTTTTGGCAAAGGGAGTGACGGCAAGGAGTTTTCCCGTCATGGACATTTCATAGCCAAAGTTGACAGGGAGGAGGTAGATGATCAAGCCTTTGGTGGTTAGTTTGATGACGGCACGCGTCTCTTGGTCATGATCACTTACAGAACATCAAGACGCGTCGATTCTCCCAAAAGTCGTGCCAGACGAGGTTCTCGTTGGCCGTGCTGGGAGGCAGAGCCGCAACCGCGCTCTTGGGCATCTCCTCCAGCTGGATGGCCTCTGGGGCCTTGGGCTCAATGTCCTTAGTCATGGTTGATGCTGTTGTTGCTCAGATGAAGAGGTGCTGCAACCTTGGATGATGGCATCAAGATCGATGCGCAGATCTTGGTGATATATAAAATAAAATACAACAGTGTCAAGTCAAACTCAACCCCAGATCTTCCCCGCAAGTAGGAACCCGACTCCGGTAAGCTTGTTTTCGTTTTCCTGCCTGTGCATTCCGATTGGGTTCTCACTTGATGCTCTCAACCCCTGGACAGAGCGGGTCTCACTTCATCCAATGGAGCATTTCGTCTCCAACTGTTGGAGTGAATCTAGAAGCTTGAAGCACCGTCCGTGTTGGCCCTAGTCATGAACCTGGGCCCTTGAACTCCCGGTCTGGCAAGCCTAAGCGCTTCTGCTGCTACCCTTGCACAAGCGAGCCACGGACCATTCCTATATCTTGCTAGCAACTGGGTCCCGACCTTTTAGGTTTCGGACCAGACGCCATGTTTGCGTTCCGAATTGCCTGATGGGTTCCGAAGACCTTCTCTCCTCCACCAGCTCGTCCTGATCTATCACACCACGTGCGGAGAAGTATTCAACGTCCCCATGACTAGCTATCCCCCGCAACTTCCTGTAAGAGCTCTTTTCCCCATGGGCAGCTATATCCGTTCAATCGGGTCACTCTTAGTCAGTTGAAGAAACCTGCGTCGGTCAAGCTGACCCTGGCGTACCTGGGAGATCGGCAATTGACCACGGCAAATGGAGCCAGCAAGGGTTAACGAAAAGTCAACATGACGTGAACAAGACCACCCCTGGACGGACAATCAACGGAAACTACGCTCACATTCAATATGACGTCCTTGGAAACCTGTAGCGCCTTCTCCGCAAATTCAAGTCGAGTGCTATGGCGAGAATGGCTAGCATGCTCCATCAATGATCTTCAGCATCACGCATTTCCCCCGGGGAGACTCGGCAACATTAATCCGCGATCCTAGTTATACTCGGATTTCAAGGATCGTCACCGCGCAATTGGAGACATAGGGCGCATGACATGAAGCTATAAAGTAAAGTGACCCGGCCGCTTGGAACTGGGAGCTGCATCCTCGCATCAGGTAGTTACACGATGGCTTCTCTCTTGAAACTCGTCACAGCGGCCCTTGTGCTTGCCGAGGGTACCCTTGGTGCTGCTACCAGGCAACCGCCCACTGTGCAGGTCAAGAACGGTACCTACGAGGGCAAATATGTTGCTTCATATAACCAGGATCTCTTCCTCGGTGTTCCCTTCGCCCAGCCTCCTGTGGGGTCTCTTCGCTTACAGAACCCTCAACCCTTGAACACAACCTTCAAGACCAGAAAGGCAACCGAGTATGCTGATTCTTGTGTCGGATACGGAGTAAGTCATCTTCACCGCAGACATACATATATGATTGTAATTGACACCCTATAGAACAGCCCTGCTTGGCCGCATACCCTCGGCGAGGACTGCCTGACCCTGAACATTGTCCGCCCAGCAAAGTCAGGACGTGGAAAGAATGACAAGCCTCTGCCTGTCGGTGTCTTTATTCACGGTGGAGGTTGGTCGATGGATTATAGCGCCAATGGTGTCTACAACCTGAGCTTCATCGTTGAGGAATCTGTCAAGATGGGCAAGCCTTTCCTTGCCATCTCTGTCGACTGTAAGTATCTCAACTCACACTTGGCAGATTCATCGTTGACAATTGACAGACCGACTCTCTTTCTGGGGCTTCATGGCCAGCAAGGACATCATGGACGCCGGCATCGCCAACCTGGGCCTCAAGGACCAGCGCATCGCCCTGCACTGGATCAAGGAGAACATCGCTGCCTTTGGCGGCGACGCTGACAAGATCACCATCTGGGGCGAGAGTGCCGGAGGTGGCAACGTCGGCTACCAGGCTACAGCATTTGGAGGCAAGGATGAGGGTCTTTTCCGAGGAATCATCGCCCAATCTGGCGCGGATGGAACCGACATGAAGAACTTGACCAACCCTCAGAAGCGATACGATACGATTGTCAAGGCCGTCGGATGTGACAAGAAGAAGGACAAGATTGCTTGTCTGCGAGGAGTTCCTTTTGACAAGCTCAACGCGACCAGTGCCCTGGTTCCTGGTAACTTTTATCCCGTTGTTGATGGAGATTTCATCCCCGACTACTCGTCGACACTTCTTGAGGAGGGCAAGTTCACCAAGGTGCCAATTCTGCTTGGCACCAACGCCGACGAGGGCACGCTATTCGGAAACTATGGCCTCAACACCGACGAAGAGATCAGAAACCTCATCGCGTCGGCCGGTCCGGATGCTGAGACTACCGATATCCTGATGGCTCTGTACCCCAACGTCGATGCGCTTGGTCTGCCCGCTGCGTATCGCGTGAGGCCCGATGGTCCTGTCGGAGCTCAGTTCAAGCGCGTCATTGCTCTGCAGTCTGATCAGCTCTTCACCTCGTGGAGGCGATTGAGGACTGACGCTTGGTCCAAGCATGGAGCTACTGCGTACTCGTACCTGTTCGAGTCGCCTAACACGCAGAACTGTAAGTGAAGGCCGACAGTGTTCATTACCCCAGGCTAACTGTTCATGTAGTCGAGTTCTTTGGCACTCCTCACTTCACCGAGATTGGCTACGTTTTCTACAACAGGATCGGTCTCGGCTATGCCAAGGGCCAGAGCCCTCTGACTGGTGCCTCCAAGGAGGTTCTCCAGCTGGCCAAGCTCGTGACTCGCATGTGGATCAGCTTCATCAGCGATCTCGATCCCAACAACCACGGCAGTAAGATTCCTTCTCGAGTCCCCCAATCAAGACAGTTTAACTAACGGACAAAGTCTCTCGTGTTCAAAAGTGGCCTGTGTACAAGGCAGGTGGCGGCTACGGAGAGAACTTTTACTTCAACCCCAACGGCTCGAGTGTGCAGCCTGACACTTTCCGACTTGCGGGAACGACCTTTATGAACTCTGTTACGAGGGAGCAGTATGGACGGTAGAGATGGTTGGGAAGTTTAGGTAGCGAGTTCCGGTTGACGAGTTGTTTATAACTTGTACGATCTGCCTTGTGGGAATTGACCTACCCTATATCTCGGCTTTTTTCTTCATTGAAGATTACGTTTGACCACCTTTCATTATTCGCTGCCTTATTGAGCTAAACCGAGTCTTGTGATATCTAAATTATGCTTTGTAGCTGAATCCTTCCCTTCATTGGCTATTCTTGGTGAGGTTTTCTTTTATTTTTCTCATGTCTCGAGAGTTTTCATCGCTTTACGGAAACCACTAAGGCAACTTCACAGATACGAAGCCTTCAAATGAACAATAATACGCGCGGCTAACCCTAGTGTTCAAGGTATATGCAAGGTTGTCAAGTGTATAATTCAAGATATGCCGAGTTATACGGCCAGCTGAAGATTTATCTGGCATCTCCGTGACGGAAGAGGCCAATCCGACGATAAGCGATACGACAAGAAGGGTCCTATCACAGCTGACAATACAACCCTATCACGTTTCCTGACAACAGGACACAGACTATCCAATGTACACATATCGTGGCACTATTGGGCAGACGTCTGCAAGCCTCAGCCATGTGGCGTTGGTCCAAGTGACAGCTGGGTGCATGACCACTCTTGCATCCAAGATCAATCAGAAGACTGGAAAATCATACGATATTGGTCAATGACATGGCTGGGAAACGGTCATTTGGTCTTGATATGCGGCCTCTCATATCTTTACACGTAGCCTTTTCTGATCCTGCTCTGCCTTAAAATGTCAGTGCATCTCTGGACATTGAAGCAGGGAGCTATTGAACTCTAAAGATGACCATTATCGATGACCGATCTACGCAGTCCGAGTCTTGCAATTTCCTCACCGATACTCTGCCTGCGGTAATATCCACCTTTGTTGAGTAGGTTATCGTCACAATCGACCCCGGCAGCGTCAGCTGTGATCTACAAAGAAGCCATTGGAGGGCATGGTCCGCCTCAGCCCTACAGTCGATATGACGACAACGCCAATTTGAACAAAGGTGGAAAGGTCGGCGATAAACTTTGAAAGGGAAGTCCAGAAATGGAATTCACGTGAAAGAAAGCCGTTGTTCTCGTCCATTTCGAGAAATCCCGATGGCTGATGGATGGGCCATGTCTGTTCGTGCGCTCGGACGGATAGCTGTCTTGGTGCATCCTTTACGGGGCTGGATGGAAAGTAATTGCTTGTCACTGGTACTTTGAGGGACATGGGAGGCTTGGCCTCTTCCAGATCCTATCTTCTATTGACAGATATTTTTAATGGGTAAGCGATAACATAGGTTGGCCTGATCCTATCCGAATCGAATCCAATATGTGTCTATCGTGAGTGGCTCTCATCATTTCGCAACACTTTCTCTGCTTTTAACTTTCTAATAGTTATTTTCATTGTATTCTAATTCAGCTAAGGAGAGTTAGTCATGTACATACGTAATAACTCCGACCAAACGGCCTCATCTTGCGATGTGAGGAGACAGTGATCCATTTAAGGGCGCCGTTGACAACGCTGCCCCACTGAAGCAACCCCACTCGATGCATCAAGACGACGATATAAAGATAACGGGGGAAGCTTCAAAATAGCCTCTTCCATCAACATCAACGGCAAGAAGACAACATCGACGCATTCTACACTCACAATGGCGCTTTACATTCGACAGCTTAGCATCAACGACCTTGAACGGTCTCTCGTCGTCGAGACCGCAGCCTTCCCTCCTGCAGAGGCGGCCACTCGTGAAAAGGTAGCGTCCAGACGATGACGTGTAGAGTCCTTCACCAACCGTGTTTTAGATCGAGTACCGCTTGACCGTCTGCCCCGAGCTTTGCGTCGGTCTTTTCCTCCGCGCTGGAGCAGAGTTGCCCGCTCAAGCCCCTCAAAACATCCCCATCATCACCGAGGGTGCTTCAGACGACGATGTGCTGATTGGACACGTCATTTCCACAATGTCGACAAACAAGCCTGTGCGAGATGAGGACATGGCTTACCCACCCGAGTGGAAGGCCAACCCACAGGCCGACTACGAGGTTGGCCACAAGAAGAATGGCACGACCATCGCACTACACGCCCTTGCCGTCTCGCCCGACTATCAGAGGTCTGGTTTCGGCAAGGCGCTCATGGCGGCGTATATCGACCAGATGAAGAAGGCTGGCAGAGCTGAGAGAATCTCGATTCTCACCTATGACCGCCTCGTGCCTTACTACAAGAAGCTCGGATTCGAGCACTACGGCAAGAGTGAATCGGAATATGCCGGAGTGGCCTGGCATGATCTGGTAAGCACACGCATACAACAAATTCTGTGAAATATTGCTAAGTTTCAAAGTCATACGTTTTCTAACCGAAATTTCTACCTGTATTAAATGGGAAAAGAAAATTTGAGGCGGATATGTCTCGGCAACAGGAATGTGGGTGGGCTGATTTGACTGAGGTTGGTGTAGAGACTAGACATGGGTTTTGGTTTCTGGAACAAATAAAACGTGTAAAACATTCCATAGATGAAGGGAGCCGAGGACAAGGCCCGTATAGCATCGAATTATATGTTGGTGCACGCAAGCTCAATTTCAGCATTTAGATGCAAGTGTGAAGAGAGGAATGAGTTGGAGGGTTTGACCTCACTGTCCGCAATGGCAAGTTTGACAGCATAGATCTACCTCTATTTCCGGGCAGTTGATTGGGGTCAACAAACATGTTCTCCAGCAAATAGCTTGTTTTTTCTGTCTTCAGATACTCTCAGGTCGGTGACAGCCGACATACCGGGTTCATCAACGCTTGTGAAAGCCTCGTTTTACCAAGAAACTAGAAGCTAATATGGATTTCTAATGTTGTTTACACAGCATATCTATACTGGAACTTGAATTACGTGAAATCTGAAGGTTAATGATTGATGAAAAGTCCTTTTCATTTGATTCCGTGCTAACCTATAGAGATGCACATAAAGTAGATTTCTACATCTATCTTGATTCTTCAAGTCTAATCGTCTGTCCTAGATCTCTAAGAGATTATGGGAAATCAATCTTTTCAACTATGACGAGTATTATTACTTGTTGACGACGGTATTCAATTTCGTTCAACCTATCCGTCCCTTTAAATTAGTTTCCCTTAGCGAACGGGAAATCACCACTAGCGTTGCTAGTGGACTCTTAGTTGAATGATTATCAAGGATGAAATCACACTCTCAGGAGGAGGAATGAATTAAAGATTCGCTTAGGAGGTCGTAGAATGAATTACAAGATAGTAGAGAAGTATTGGAGCCATCTCCACGTCTCGATAAAGACCCAATTCCACAGCAATTGTCAACCCTGTCAACAAGCAAAAGCACATATGAGTAACGCCGGCCAGATCCGCAAGCGAGACAAGGCACCGTAAAATCGCCAGACCCCATGAGCCGTGTCCAGCTGAGTATGGATCCCGATCTGAATCATTACGAATGGGGATGCTTCGTGTCGAGGGCTTGCCAAGAAGGCCCGGTCTCGGCCCTTTCGACTCCATCAGCCCTGTTCTGGTAAACACTCCACTTGCCAAGTCAACCAACAACCCGTGGGGGGTGTCTTAGGGCCGACTCGGAGCAATGCATCGTCAAACAGCGCAGTTCAGTTCCAAGGCAGAGACCATGTTCACGATCCATTTGAGGCAATGCGTCAAGTCTATTATACTCCGAGAAAATATAGACAATCAAGGTTATTTGCCCGAACGCAACGTCGCTCGCCTTGCTTTCCTGGTTATCGCATCGGGGATACGGGACTCGGGTCCGACGGGACGCGCCGTGCCGCTTCAAATTCAAGGCTGTTGAAGATAATGCTACACAGCACGAGATACAATGCTACCTACGCCATCAGGGCAGATGGCCTCGTGAAATACCACCTTCCATTCAGCCATATATCCCCGCGGCTTTTCTTTAAGCAGTGGTCAGTGCAACTTCTGGTTACGACTAGATACAGGTGATGGTTAAAGTTTATTAAGACCTTCCCAACAAGGACCGTTCCGATGCCACGGTCCCTGGTGACGCGTGCGTTGTATCAACACCAAGAACAAGCATGCATGCATCGGCCATGGGCACTGACGTAACATTCAGACAGAGATATCTCGTCAACCCCCCACTCAAAAAGCCCATTACTCATTGTGTGACCAAAACAAAAGATCCTTTCCAGCTTCAATAACAGGACGAAAAAGGCTACTTGGACTTCCACTCGGGTGCCCTCTTTTCAAGAAACGCCCTCACACCCTCTTCCTTATCAGCCGTGCTAAACGCAGTGTAATACAAGCTCCTCTCAAAGTCGTGATCACATCCAAGATCATCCGCTAGGTACGTGTCAGCGCGGAATATCAAACAAGGGAGGGAGGACCGGGTGCGGTGCCGGGTACTTGCATCTGCATATTGCCTCCTTGGCAAAGGACAGAGCCGTGGGGCTCAGCGCGGCGAGGCTCTTTGCCGTCTCGAGCACGTTGTGCAACACGCTCCCATTGTCGTAGACGTCGGCGATTAGTCCAGCGGAACGGGCCTCGTCTGCCGAGATGGGTCTCCCGAGGAGGATCATCTGCATCGCCTAGAGTAGAGTATCAGCTTCCCCTCCCGGGCCAAGAACTGCGGTGCCAACATACCTTGAACTTGCCCACGGCGTTGGTCAGTCGTTGGGTGCCTCCGGCGCCGGGGATGAGACCAATGGTGACCTCCGGCAGGCCGAAGCGGCTATCTCGAGCGGCAAAGATGAGGTCGCACTGTGATGGTGGGCATTGTCAGCATTATTCTTGTGTGCCTCTGCATGTCTTGGGTTGGGACGACGCCTCAACGTCAGGGTTCAGCTGTCAGCTGTCATGGGGGGCGGGCTACTCAGATCACGACTCACCATCAAAGCAACCTCGAAGCCTCCACCGAGCTGTCAATCACGGACTCGTCAGTACTCCACATTAGATCCGAGGCTAGTCTCTTTCTTCTGTTGAACAAAAGATCTGCCTTAGAATGGCATTTGTCACTCACCGCCATTCCCTCAACTGCCGCAATGACTGGCTTCCGCACGGATCTCATGCCCGTGCAGAGATCCTCTAGATATCGACGACCCCGCGCGGCCTCCGCATCGAGGGCCGAGATCTCGCTGATGTCGGCTCCCGCTACTCGCACGTCAGTCAGTCTCTTTGCAAGTGCCGGGGTGGTGGTACCCCTGGTGTGTGGAGCAGGCAGGCATGGCAGTGTAGATGGGATGTGCATGGATGTGGGCTCTTTACCGCAAAAGAAACTTTTGCTGCCAGTGACAACAATGACTCGCACGCCACGGTCCCGGGATGCTTCCTGCAGCTGTTCCAGAAACACGGTAATCAGCTGCTGGGAGAGGGCGTTGCGCTTGGTTGGCCGGTTAAAGGCGAGGACTCTGACTCCGTCAACCGGAGTTGAGGCAATGACAAGTTCGTCACTCATTGTGTAAAACAAAGATTGTTAAGTATAGTAATCACAAACAGACAAGAAACTTGGCGCAATTGACTCGGGTTGCTGCTCTGTCGGGTCCCATCCTGGGCGGTGTTGGCTCAAATAGTCGCGTACGCCAATAACGCGGTTTAGCTTGCGTCGATCAATGTGGACATGGGCCGCGCAGGCTCAACTGAGACACCTGAAATGATTGTTCGGCCAACAAAACGAGCAGCGTTGCTCGGAAGGGAAAGTGTGTCTCGGTTCGCTGAATTGAGGCATTTTGATTAAGCGGTGGTTGGGGGGGGCGTGGATCATCGAAATCTGCATAACCCGCGTCGGGCAATTGTCGATGCAAATCGTTTCTTTTTCGGCCGTCGATCTTCGGGCCTGTCAATCCGTCGGCTCGGTGTCAGTTCAAGCGGTGATGCGAACCATTTACAGTAGCTCACAAGATCCTTGCAACCTGGTCGATAGAGTTGGGCGGTACGCTTTGTGCCCGTCAGTTCTGAAGAGTTGATAGATGCAAAAAGTCGAAAGATGAAAAGACGCGCAAGTTGCAAGGTTGATCCTGCTTATATGGGCTCCAACTCCAAGCCATAATTCCCACTTGACAACCCGATACACAGCCAACAACCCTCAGCTTGCATCTCCCTCCCGAACCCCCACCGAGACAACCGCACCCCTGCCGTCCCTCGGCTCATGTGAGATTCTGCAGCTGCCGGAGCACGATCCTGCAGTTCCCGGTCTGCTGGAGAATTCTTGGCAACCCTTGTATCCGCGGTCATGGAACCGTCTCTGGCCTATGTGGGTGTCCTCTTGCAGGGGGGTTCCACAAAGCGGGCGACTATACGCACACACACACACACACACACACACACACTTTTACCTACTTGGAAGCTTCCATGTTCAGGTACTTGTCGGGAACAATGTTCAGCCATCGAATGATTTCCACAGCCATCCGCATTGTCATGTGGCATACCCTCCAGGCTAGTTAGTATCCTCGACGCTATTTGGCCCGCGTGCGCTTTAGCCTCGCGTAGACGTGCCCCCCTCCAACACCACTTGCCCCGATCAAGGCGGAACAAAGGTCCCCTTTTGGTCGTCACTTTTCACAAATCTCGATACCAACAAGCAAAAAAAGACGCATATCCCTGGACTGGAGCTGAGACTCGGACCGCGTGCAGCTGACTGGTCCAGCGGCCTGGTCCTCTTTTCCCCCAACATGTGTGTGTGCCAAGTTCATGGCGGGAGGCTGGCGGGAGGGCAAGGACATATCAAGAAGCGGAGAGGCCTGGCTATTTAAGGAACGGGCTTCTTGTGGTGTAGGGACATGAGCACTCGATTAATCTCAAATCATCAACCCCAATCTCCTCATCTGCACGTCGAGCAATTTGAGTTTTCTACTTTGATTATTACCCAAGCGTCGATCGTCATCTTGTTGTATGAGCCCTTCATCAAAAGTCCCACCCCTAGCTAGCATGGAGCCATCTATGCCCTCAGTCTCTCTCGGCTCGGCCGTACCCATCTCGTTTACGAGAGGTACCTCGAGCAGGCCTAGCTTTTCAACCATCACCGAAGCCTTCTACCACCATGCCTCCTCACAGCCCACAGCAGTCGCGGCCCGAGACCTGTCGGCCGAGCCTCCTGCAGAGATCAGCTATGCAGAGCTGGCTCAACGCAGTGTCAGGTTAGCCCGGCGGCTTCAGAACCTGGGAGTTGTCCCTGGGGATCGGGTGCCGCTTGTTGTGAAACGTGGAGTTGGCATGCTGGTTGGCATCGTCTCCATTCTGTCTTGCGGAGCTCAGTATATTCCTCTAGACGGATCTGTCGTGGCAGATGAGACTCTACAGTTTGTCTTGAAGCAAACCGGTGGTCGCACTGCTTTGGCTTTGAAATCCACTGCTTATCGTCTCCTCGACGCTGGAGTCAACAATGTCGTTGTCATTGACGACTTGGACAATGTTGAGCAAGACGCCACAAGTCTCGACTTCAAGCCCTTGAGTAACCCCGATGATGGGTGCTACGTAATCTACACATCAGGTACGGTTAGCTTGTCTTGTTCGACAGTGCTTAGTTGCTGACGAGATATAGGCACTACAGGGACACCCAAAGGGGTAGATGTCACTCACCGCAATGTAACAAACCTGGTATGCCAGTCGCCTGGAAACTTGGGCATCTCCCCTGGAGTATGCGTAGGTCAAGTGCTGAATATCAGCTTTGATATGGGTAAGTATTTCAAATACCTATCCTGAGCTAGGGTGACTGACTTGAGTGTAGCTGCCTGGGAAACCCTTGGCTGTCTGTCAAATGGAGGCACGCTTGTCATGCGTGGCTCTGACTGGTCGAAAGCTTTGAAACAGGTTAGTGCTCTATCTCGTGGTACTGTTCTGTAATCACTAATCCATCTGTAGATTGAAGTTCTCATTTGCACACCCAGCATCTTGGCCAAATACAACCCCTCAGACTATCCGAACCTCAAGGTGGCAGCCACCGCGGGTGAACCCTCTTGCCAAAAGTATGCCCCAACCTTTGTATCAAGCTTCTTTGTCTAACTGTTCTTCAGACTTGCCGACCTCTGGGCGTCTCACCTGAAGTACTTCAACTGCTACGGCCCAACTGAGACAACCATCGTCAACACTATGCAGCCCCACCAATCAGGTCAACCTCTCTCAATCGGAAGACCAACACCAGGAAACAGTGTCTACATCCTCAATGAATTCCTTTCTCCTGTCGCGGTCGGTGAGGTTGGTGTTGTATGGGCTGGAGGTGCTGGAGTCGCCCGCGGCTATGTCGATTTGCCAGAGAAGACGGTTGAGAGATTCAGACTGGACCCATTCGCTCAAGACGGGTAAGTCTTTGCAAGCTCGCTTCGTGATGCATCTACTAACACACCTTGATAGTTCCAACATGTACAACACTGGGGACCTTTGCCAGTGGAACCCCGACGGAACCCTCCACATCCTCGGCCGCGTCGACGACCAAGTAAAAGTAAAGGTGTGTACCCATAACCAACCAAACACACACCAATACTAACCGCCAACAGGGCTTCCGTGTTGAGCTAGACGGCGTCGTTGCAAGCCTCAACTCGTGTCCTGCAGTCGAGTCTGCATCCGCCCTCCTCATCGACGGCGAGATACACGCCTTCCTCACGCCCCTCGGCTGCCCTCTTCCAGAAGTCCAGAGCCACTTGAAGAGTCGTCAATCTTACTACGCCATGCCGACAAAGTACCACTTCTTTGAGACGCTGCCCATGACGCAGAATGGAAAGATCGACAAAACGGCGCTGAGGTTGACGGCATCGTCTCCAGTCAAGCACGTGTCAACAGACGAAAAGACCCCCTTTGGTCTTGTCCGCGCTCCTCAGCCCGTTCATCTAGGCCATTCTCGGTCCGACTCTTCAACGTCAAGTGCCACACAGTTCAGCTCATTCTCCGACTCATCCGATGCCACTCTCATTGATGAGCATCAGGTTGATCTCGAGAAAGCTCTCCCTGAGAAGAACCTTGGCAAGCATACACGCGGCCTCCGCTACAGAGCTCTCATCATCTACCGCCGCCTCTTCTCCCTGGTTGGCCTGTTCAACATCTCGGCAGCCATCGCCCTGATCCTCACCGGAATCAGCCGAGAGTGTCTGGGCAACATCACGGCGATCAACCTGGCGACTGCTGTTCTCGTCCGCCAAGAATTCGTCATCAATGCTCTCTACACGATCACCTGCAGCGTGCCCAAGTCTTGGCCCCTCTGGATCAGGTCTCGCTGCGCCAAGATCTATCATCTTGGAGGTGTCCACTCTGGCGCGGCTGTCAGTGCCGGGGCGTGGCTGTTGGCGTCCAACATTGCTGATATTGCCTGTATGTACGGAAGCTGTGTCAACTGGGGTACGCAGTCGATCGAGTCCAAGACCATCTCGTGGGTCCTCTCAGCGCTGTTCGTTGCCATGATCGGACTTGCTTGGCCCTCGATCCGGAAGCGTCACCACGATCTGTTTGAGAAGACGCATCGATTTGCCGGCTGGACCATGCTTGCTCTCTTCTGGGCTCAAACTGTTCTCACGACCCGAGATAACGCCCCAGCTGGTACCTCTTTGGGTCAAGCCTGTGTTCGATCACCGCCATTCTGGCTCTTGGCTGTGGCTACCGCGAGTGTTGCCTCCTCTTGGCTGTTCCTCCGTAAAGTTCCCGTTCAAGCCGAGGTTCTTTCCAACCACGCCATCAGGCTGCACTTTGACTATACGGTTCCCGTCAACGGATCATTCACTCGGTTATCGTACAAGCCTCTGATGGAGTGGCACTCGTTCGCCACTATTCCCGCTCCCGAAGCCGTCAACGGCAGGCCGAAAGGTTACTCGCTCGTCGTTAGCAACGCGGGTGATTGGACCAAGTCGACCATTCAAAACGGCCCCTCCCACATTTGGACACGAGGCGTGCCAACCTGTGGTGTCATGCGTATTGCCACCCTGTTCAATCGAGTCGTTCTCATCGCAACTGGTTCAGGCATTGGACCAGTTCTTGGACACATCCAAAACCCAAGCTGCGCGACACAGCTCATCTGGTCTACCAAGCAGCCAGAAGAGACATTCGGCAAAGCCCTCTGCCAAACAATCAGCGACCGAATTCCGAACGCAGTCATCCACGACACCAAGAAATCCGGCCGTCCAGATCTAGTCAAGATGGGCTACAACCTAGCCAAGAGCTTCCAAGCCGAGGCCGTCATCATCATCGCAAACGAAAAGATCACGAAGAAGGTAGTATACGGATTGGAGACGAGAGGCGTTCCTGCTTACGGCGCAATCTGGGATAGTTGAGCATGTTTTTATGAAGTGTAAATGTCCTGTACTTGTTTGAGCATGAAGCATAAGGAACTGGAGTTTCTGGGGTTAATGACGCTTTGAGATGCCGGAATGAGAATTGATGAATGATTTACGGTTATTTGATATCTTTTTGACTTGGAACTCTGAAATCCCCACAATCTTGATGATTTGGAATACCTTCATATGCGTTATCTGATAGGCTACCTATTAAACTCTGTCAAGACCTGTCAGATTAGGTTTCAAACTCTGATCGTGGTTCCGACTGTATGGTAACTTTCCACCCATGTCACAATGCTACCGAAAGGGTCCGGGTGTGCAAGTCAAAGACAGACGCCCTGGGTGGAGAGTTTTGACTTTGATGCAGAAGGTGGTGTGCAGCTTCAACGTTTGTGAGGGTGCATGAACTGCTCTAGGGAAACATGTCTCAAAGATCGCATGGCGGCTTGGACTGCCCCTGCAGGAATTTATGCGCGATTAACCAGACGACGGCTGTCGATTCAGTATAGAAGCCATCAAGATATCCAGTCCTCGGTCGAGGTTGTGACAGGCCGAGCTGCCAAGATAGTAGTAGTTAATATCGTGCCACAGGAAACGTCCATCCTCTGCCAACAACCAACCTTCGTTACGGCCCCTAGAGCCATCGTATCTTGGAGTATATCCAGTCCTAAGAACTACGCTGTCTTTCCACATCATTGTCCTTTTTTCCCTTGGCCTTTCTGGGCCAAAAACCTTCGCCGTTGTATCACGCTAGTCGAAGCTCAGCGCATCTAGTAGATTCATGACAATGCTAAGAATGAACCAACCATCATTATTGAAACGTTGATATTCATAGGTGTATCGCATAAATTTGGTCAATATGCGTTCGAATTTACGCTTGTTCAATGAAATGAAGCGTTCAACTTCAGCTGGCCGTGCCGCTGACTTTTCAATTGAAGATGCTTTACTGACGGCGTTCAGAGGGCTGGGGGAAAACGTCCAGACCTCTCCCATGATTGCAGCCGCAGCTTTGAATTGAGGCTTGTAACATATCTTGTCGTTAAAGTAATATTTCGTAAACTGAAGATTATTCCTAATGTACAAGTTAGGTGAGATGGGAGTTCCTGATAAGCCCTGCTGACCTGGTTGAGTGGAGAATGAGGATTACAAAAGTCAGACGCTACACGACAGAAACCACTACAATTGAGTATGAAAGTTAAGGAAAATGGGATTATTGATATGGCTTCAGAGTTTGAGAACGCTACCCTGCAAGTTTTGAGCCCTCTGTAGTTCACGATGAGTCTCTCGAGCGGACGCGTCTTGGTGGTCTAGGGTTGCACGATGGTGCCACGTGGTGTTTGTGTCATGATTGTCCTGTCCTGGCGACTTACCTCAACTGAGGTGGCAAAAAACGTATTGCTGTGTTAAACAAGTATCAGTCGCGCAGAAAAACTGCACCTCAAGCTATCTCTCTCCGACGTCACCATCAGGAGCCTACTACGTGGTAGGTTGTGTTTGATCACGGAATCTCACGTGATTCGGACGCGGCCGGAAATGAAGTCTCCACACCGCGGAGACTTTATAAAAGTCTCCGCTCCGCGGTCCGGACCACGCACCGACCGACAGACCCAACCTGACGTCGTTGGAGGGCATGGGATATCCTGACATTATCAGCCTTTCTACCTTGATGGCCAACCTTAGAACCCGCCTTGTAGCGGCCTTCTCAGCTGCGTGACATGGACCCCCGCACAAATACCGACAAGTCCCGCCATCGTGCCTGTGACCCCTGTAGTGAGTCCATGTCCCCCCCACGAATTTTCCCCCGAGCTCGCAGACTAACAGGGCTCTCCCAAAAGGGAAGCGCAAAGTGAGGTGTTCGCGACACATTCCGCTGTGTGAAAGATGTTCGCACTTTGGATTGGAATGCGAGTATTCGCCCGTTAGGACAATGGGTAGGCCTCGTGTGCGGCAGCCTCGTCACGATGTCAACTCCACAACAGCTTCCATGCCCAACGACCTCATCAACATGAGCACCTTTGACCAGCCAATGGGTGACATCTTTGGAGACTTTACTGCTCAGCTGCCGCCTTTCAACATGGACTTTGGTGCTGGCCGGAACAGCTCACCAGGACACGATTTCTTTCACTCCCGACCGATAGACGAAGACGATCCTCCCACCTCACCGCAAGACCATCAAAGCCCTTGCCTGCTCCATCATGGCCCGGGAAAGTGCGGGCAGAAAACCCCGGAGCGAGACACAACTCCCAGCCTCTCAACAAAGAAATGCAGTTGTGTCGAGTTGGTGAATCAGCACTTCTCTTCAGTTGAAGATTCCCTCGAGACATTCCAAGTTCTCAAAGTTCTACAGCAATCAATACAGTCGGCAAAGTCCATCCTGGAGTGCAACACCTGTTTCGGATCGTGGGACACGAACCCCGGGACGTCTAGAAATGTCTACCTCCTCGGCTCATTAATGTCAAGCATCAGCTCTTCATACGGCGACTTTTTCCTCCACCAGAAACGCATCGCCGCCGAGTCAACGAGTAGTGGCAAGCCCATCAAAGTACTACTTGGCCAACCACCAGATGAGGCTGCCACGGTCGAGCTTGCCCTCGACGGCCAGAGCTATGGGGATTTCATACGGGCGAGCCTGAGACAGGAGCTGGGGCGTCTGTTGAAGTTGAGCGATGCGTTTGCAGAAAGACAGACTCGGTTACACAACCAAGGCCACGAAGGCTGCGAGCCGGGGAAGGATTGTACAAACGTAGAGTTTGTGCCGGACGAGAAGCATCCGGCAGAGGTGTGTCCAAGAGACGTGGACATCACCGAGGTCTTTTCGTGCTTTCGCACAGTCGACCAGGTACGGGCCGTTATGATGGAGACGCAGAAGATCATATCAGCATAGCAAGAGCGAGTGTATTGGCGTTTGGCTCCTGAGGCATTTATGGTAGCGTGAAATCTTGGTAAAATAAACGAGGGGATTGAATCAGCCGGGTTATGAATTGTTCACGAGTTGTATTTCACCTACATGCTCCAGGCAATATTTCGATCACCTGGGCACCAGATAGATACGTTTACGCGCCCCAATACTGACAAAGTCTGCTGGAGGGAACATCTGCATCTATTTACTGTATTGAAGTCTTCAAGACATCCAGTCTACATGGTCTATCTGAAATCTTACCACTGCTTCCCTCGTCCATCATCCTGATCAAATGTCCTTAACCTTGGTCTTGAGGTTCAACAAAAACATGGATACAGCAGCCAGAATCACAGGAATGACACTGACCATCTCACCCAGACCAGCATAAGCAGGTGGGATGCGGAACTTGACCCAGGCGCCACTGGCCATGGTGACGGCGAGAACATTGTAAACACCAGACCAGATAAAGTTGAACGCCATCCTGTTAAACGATGCCTGACTGACATTGAGCAGGAAAGGAATCCCTTCGAGGCCGTTCATGAGGACAACATCTGCTGCACCCTGAGTGACATCGCTGCTGGTCAGTCCGCCGCCCATCTGAACGCCGACGTTGGCTTGAGCAACAGCCACGGCATCGTTGGTTCCATCACCACAGAAGACGACATACTTGGACTTGTCCTGCATGAGAGAAGCGACATAGTCACGCTTCTCGGGTGGAGTGCGCTCACCGACGGCATTTTCCGGGGGAATGCCGACTGTGACTGCGACCGACTTGACCGCCATGCTCTGATCTCCGGACACGAGGTGAACGGCAATATTGCGGGCCTTGAGATTGGCGATGACGCGGATGGCTTCAGGGCGAATTTGGACCTTGAGACCAAAGACGATGAGGGGGATGGAGTCTCGTGTGATCACCAGGGTGGTGAGACCAGCTTGCTGAAGACGGACCACCTCTGGCACGTTGTCGGCTCTGGTCCATCGAGCATTTCCGGCTTGGAGGCTGGATCCTTTGTAGTCGGCCTCGATACCGGCACCCGGAATGACCCGGATATTGGACACATCAGGCATAGCCTTGACACTCTGCTCACTCAAATGCTTCTCGACTGCAGCTGAGACAGGGTGCTTGCCTCCTGCGACGAGGGCCTTTGCTAGAGCAATAATCTCATCTTGATCTGTTCCAAGGCTCACTTGCTCGACAACACCAAGTTCGCCCTCGGTGATGGTACCGGTCTTGTCGAAAACGACGTCGGTGGTCTTTCGAGCACGCTCAGTCGTCTCGGCAGACTTGATGATGACACCGCCCCGGGCTGCAATACCACCGGCGACAACCAGGACCATGGGGACTGCGAGACCGAGGGCACAAGGACATGCGACAGCGAGAGTGGCGACGGCATACGTGATGGCGTTTCCGATGGTCTTTCCTCCGCTGTAGCCACGGACCTCAATCCCAACGGCCACCCAAATGACGAGGGTGATGGCAGCGACGACGGCCATGGTTGGGACGAACCAGCTGGCGACCTTGTTGGCGAGATCTTGAAGCTTGGGCTTGGAGTTGGCAGCCTCTTCAACCAGCTGCGCAATATCGGTGACAGTGTTCTTTCCAGGAAGACGGGTGAGTTGGGCAATGACAGTTCCATCACCGTTGACAGTGCCAGCGATCAAGTTGTCTCCCTTCTTCTTGAGGACAGGAAGCGACTCTCCCGTGAGCATCGACTCATCAACTTCGGTCTGTCCAGAGACGACGAACCCATCGGTAGGCACACGCGAATGCGGAAGGACCTTGAACTGGTCACCATACTGAAGCAGGCGAGCGTCGATTTCGCGATCACCATCTTTAGCGACAAGGACAGCCGTGTTGTTCTGCTTGGATCGCAGCGAGACGGCAGCCACGGCCTGGACTCTTGCAAAGGCAGCAATGAGGCGTCCGACGAGGATCAGCGTGACCAACATGGTGCTCGTCTCGAAGAACTCGTCTTCATCCAGTGGCTTGCCAGCCATCTTGAAGCTAAAGGCAATGACAGAGTAGACGTATGCTGCCGTGATGCTCATGACGACTAGCATGTCCATCTCAACAGCACGGCTGTACCAAAGGGCGCTGATAGCTGGACGGTAGAACTCGGGGATGGCGATGATCTGGACCAGAGTTCCAAGCACGAGGCCGATTATTCCCTTGGTCTTGCCATCTACCAGATTCGGGCTCCAGGAGACGACTGCAACCGGGATGGTGAGGACAGCTGCAAGGGCAGTCTTTGTGAGCTGGTCCCAGAGTCGACGACGACTGTTCTCAAGCTGAGGGTCACCGCGAGGCTGTGCTAGACCCTGGCACTGGCCCTCAAGAGAGGCAAAGAGATCGCGAGCACCAATGACAGTTGGCTCATATGAGAGGCGGACGGTTGACTTGTCGAGAACTTGGACGTCAGTCACGCCTCGAGGGGGCTCATCAACGAATCTCTTCCCCTCTGCCGAAGAGACCAAGACATCGAGGAAATAGTTGCCGCCAACCACCTTGCTCAGCGTGAAACCACTAGCCGTCGTGGCAAAGCGAATAACCTCATCCGCGTCCGTGATGGAAGTATCAACGTTGAACTCTCCATTCCCCATGACAAAGTTGACACGAGCTTGAGAAACACCCGTCATGGACCCAAACACGCGCATCAACTTGTCAGCACAAGTTGTGCAGTCCATGCCACTAACCAAGAAATTGACAGTCTCGACGCCATCCACCTTTTCTAGGTCACCCGTCTTGACACCGCTACCGGATGGCTTGAAGGTCGGGAGCGCGGGGCGTGCATTGTGCTTGTGGCCGGCATGTTTCTTCTTCGGGGTGGTCTTGTGGCCCTTGCAGCAGGTGTCGGCGTCGCGGTCGATTACGCTGCGGCAGATGCAGCGGAGCTGTTCGAGGTAGCTGCTGTATTGGTCGAAGGCGGCTTGGAGGTGGGTGTTGCAGGCAGCTCCGGTTCTATGGCCGGTCGTATCGTGTTCGTGGGGATGATCCGAAGATTCTAGACTTGAGTCAGCTCACGACCTGGGATTATATGGACGGGTAGGGGGATATGGACTTACTGTCGTGGCTTGGATCATCTTGGCAGGCCTTTGCACACTCCAGTGCTGCTGCGTTCTGGATGCAGTTTTCTGGAGGGACGTGTTAGAGGTGGCACGGTGGGGTTTTTGGTAGCCCAGCTTACCATCACAGCGTTCTTCAGAACCGCAGCAAGTAGAAGCCGTGGACATGACGCTGGCGCAGTCGGAGTCGTCACAACATCCGGCCTGGCCATGATCATCGTGAGACTCATGGTCGTGATCATCACCACAGCATCCACCGTGAGCGTGTCCTTCATGGTCATGGTGATCAGATTGGTGGCCATGATCATCGCCGCAGCTTCCCGAGTGCTCGTGACTGCCATTGTGCTCTTTGTGCTCTTCGGGAGGTGAGGCAGGGGATGGCTTATCCCCATTGGGGTTTGAACAGCACGATGCACCCATGGTCTAGTGAATGAAGCAAGATGGATAAAGAGAGTAGTCAATGTATTCAAGATACCGCTGATAAGATAAAACAGAAGAGAGAATTTCATCCAGAGTGTCCACGTTTCTTATATAACCCACAAAGGGGCTGTTTGTCCAGGGCGGTGTTTATCAATCTGTAAAGTCGCCGCGCGCCGCGGCCCCGCTCCAAGCAACACAACAACTCTCCGCTCCGCGCGCAACTTGTCGGTGAAGCTCCGCTCAAAGAATAGGCAAACCAAACCTGGGATCCGTTTATCAACGGTTTTCGGGAATAATTGAGTGGCAGATCTGATGCCAGGGTATTTAACTTGGATATCCTCGTTCCTCGGCGCCATTACGTTAAGTGTGAGTTGTATCGTTGTGATATATTCCTCGGCCGAGTCTGTCGAATGGAAAAGAAGCAGAGGCCTAGTAAAATCACCTCTTGATGGACCGGACATCGGCAAATCTAGAAGCTAGAAGCCGGCTTGGAAGTATTGATGGTGACGGGACCAGCCGGACAGTGTTTGCAACGGAGAGCAAACAATGCAATATGAGCCCAAACTGCAAGGTTTTGACGAAAGACTAGGAGTCTAAGAAGACTGAGGCTTGTTTGGCAAAGGTTTGAATGCTTGGCTGCTTGACGTGGCGTAAAACTTGTGTCATGTGAAGCTTGAGCAAAACAGATACTTGATATGATAGCCCGGCAAGACAAGGCTTGACCAGGATAGAAAACATGAGATTGGGACAATAATGGAAGTAGAAGCAATCTTGACAAAACTTGCATTATTTACTGCCTATGCCTATGGAAACAAAAAACTTGACGGTCTGGTATTAAAAGCTTCCTAGGCTAAGCAAAGTCGCGACGCGTCGGCTGCTGCTCTGACATCTTCATGTAAGAGTTTCTGGTCGCCACTCTTCCCTTTTTACCCCAAACAAGCAAGACCGCGGGGATGAGGAGTACCACAAAGCAGATGACAGAGATGAAGATGTGCAACCCTTTGAGTCCCATGGCGTTGGTCCATGGAGTGAGGGCGAACAAAACCACCACGGCAAGGACGTTGCGAACAAAGACGACGCCGACCAAGGCAGTGCCAACAATCTGTGACCCGTGTTAGATTCTCTCTCTGGGCCCTGAAGGATTCAAGACTTACATCGTGGTAGCAATCCATTGTGTAGGAGAGCGCAACGTCGCTGGCAACGGTGAGGCCAAATGCAAACGCTCCAAGGCCGACGGCAAGGACAGGCCATGAAGCTCCCTAGGTAATAGCGTGAGCCATCGTGTGCTCGCACGTGCACAGGGAGCTGGGACTTACACTGTTCAGCCCCAGACCGAATATAAGAATGCCGGCAGGGGTAATAACGGCAGTCGGAAGAGCAAGCCAGAGACGCATCTCGGGTTCGTAGATGCCATTGTTCCTCTTGGACAGCCACACGATGGACTTGTCATTCAGGTATCCGCCAAATAAGACGCCGGGGATCGATCCGACAAAGGGAGCGAGGTTCATTAACCCTACGCCTATCGCACTGAAGTTGTACGGCGGAAGAAACAGGTATGTTGACTGCGTAGAGATCAATATGGCAAACCACGCCAAAAGAGTACCGAATGTGACAGCCGTGTAAGCAACCGCAGGGAAGGTGAACAAGACCACCACGGGCTGGTAAAAGTCGTGTAACATGGAGCCATCAGTTTTGGTGACCCATGCAAGGCGCTCGCGGTATGACTTTTTGTTGGGTCGAGAGTCAAGTTGAGTATCAGAGACAACCCGCTGCAGTTGGGCTTGCTTATCTCGAGGGGTCTCTGTCGACTCGTTTCTCTCACCTTGGCCCGCGTCATCCTCCCGTGAGCCTGTTAGAACACGAGCAAACTTGGTTTCCTCAAAGAACAGAAGGATCAATACGAGGTTGATCCCGAAGAGTATGACACACCACCACCACATCCATCTCCAGCCTTGGCTCTCGACGATGTATCCCGAGGCCACTGGTCCAAGGTAGGCGCCGGTGAAGGTGGAGAAGAGGTACCATCCGTTCATGGATGCGTGGTCGTGAACAAAGAAGAGGTCGGCGATGGTCATCTGCGCAATTGTTTCGCCTATGGCGCCCCCGAGCCCGGAAATCACGTTGCTTCCATATAAATCCCCCCTGTTCTGGGTCGTGGCGAACCAGATGCAGCCGACGAACTGAAGGAGTGCGCTGAAAAGGTAGACTGGACGGCGGCCGTACTTGTAGGCGAAAGGAATAAAGAGGATGCAGCCCACGGCTAGACCGGCATAGTTGACAGCTGCGGCTCCATTGAGTTGATCAACCGAGAATCCCAGCTCTCCCTGGAGCTGCTCCCAGGCTGTGAATCCAATGTCGAGTTGAACAAAGGTGAACAGCACGTATAGAGACACGAGCACGAAGTTGACGGCTTTCCGCAGGGCACTCCAGTTCAAGGGGTCGTTGGGGTCGTCTGTCGGAGTCGGATGCAGGATCGCGCCGTTGACGAGTTGGTCGCCTTGTAAATCGTTAGCTGGTGAGTCGAGGGAGCGATGACGGGACGTAAGGAAAGTCTAAAGAGAGCAGGATGAGAATAGGGTCCTCACGATCTGCTATAACCACTGTTCCCGGAGCCCAGAACTCAGGGGTCTGGTCAGGCTGACTTGAGGGCGCCATGGTGATGAACAATTCAGGGTTGGCTTGCGAAGTGGTTTCGCCCATCATCTATCGTGTTGGGAGAAGCGGTTGATCCAGAAGAACCAGAACCGCCATTCACCTGTAGTATTAATATTTCGAGGGCCTGTAGCAATCGGGAGCCGGTGCACTACGTAGACAACACATCAGTGGAATACGAAGTGTGACCTCCACGACCGGTAGTTTCATTGATTAGATAGTGCCTTGTTATCAGCTCGCCTCGGCCCGGCCAATAGCAGGTCAAAGAATATGCCGGTCGGCTCGATGAACCTACCCCAGACTAACCATCCCATGTCCGGTTGGACGTTCCCATCGTCCGCCGTGCTACGGCCGATCTTGCGGGGTAGCAAGGCACTTTTCCGAAAGTAGCAACAACTTTGCAACCCCGGGCGGAGCGAACCGGTAGGTATCGTGAAAAGGCCCGGCTGTTGGGATGCCCAATCATGGCCAGCTCTTCTTGTGCAGAGGGCATAGGAGCGTAGCATAAGAGCAAGCCACCAACACCGTCGACGTTTATTGTCATAGCAATCTCCGCCATGATCGTCATCAACTCCCCGCAGCCATCTGAAGCTCAACGTCTCGGTGAGGCTTACGTCTCATCAATGGCGGAGAACCCTGCTCTTGTTGTCCAATTTCCCACACCAGAAAGTCGACGAGAATTGCAAGCCTACTTTGCCAGCTCCATCGACCCTGTCTTACGGAAAAAGCCCGACACGACATTGGTTGCCCGAAACGACGATGGGCAGATTCTGAGCTTCATCCATTGGGATGTGATTAACCATGATACCGCACATCAAGGCACTGATGAATCAAACCTCCTGCCGAACGCTGGTCCTGCCGCAAGCGAAGGTGTTTCGTTAGACAACGAGGCCCTTAGATGGCAATCAAATTATCTCGCTATTGCGGAGGATACCCGGGTCAAAACCATGGCTCATCGACCGTACATTCGTAGGGATATGCCCGGCTTTAGTATAGAAACTGTCTAATTGTTGAACCTTTAGATCTGGTCTATGTTTGTACGGACCCCCATTACCAGGGCCACGGGGCTGCTAGTAAACTGCTGAGTCGTCTGATGGAGGTCGCCGTAACTGAGACGCTGCCTATCTGGCTTGAGAGCACAATGAATGCAGTATCATTTTATGAGAAGAAAGGCTGGAACAAAGTGTGCAAGATTTGTGCACCGGCTCCTGGCAACTCTCAAGAGTCCCATGGAGGTGTATATGAAGAACAGTGTATGCTATGGGAGGCTCCTCCGGCTTGAGAAGGCAGGCCTATGTCAATTTATTGGCTGACGAGGCGGAAAACCCGTCATGAATGCACTATTACCTAGTTGCCTCTGATGGAGCAGATTTGACTACGATACGGCGCCAAGTGAATAAACATGTCGCCACTGGTCTAAGCCAAATGATCCGACTGTGTTGCTCTCATTCTCACTGGGTATCAATGCACAGAATCGACTTGGTATTCTCCTACTTCATATTACTTGCTGAAATGATAGCGCAACAAGGTTGTATGAATTGTGATGACGATTGGAGCAGTTGTCACTACTCGAGCCAGGGGAGAGATACATGAAATATGAATTGTTTTTAGTGCACTAAACCTAAAGACGAGTACGCAACCTTCCCCAGGTGACCTCGCTTTCAAATCTTGGGTGAAGCTGCGACAAAAGTGTCCTGGAACACGGCCACCGAAGCATCCAAAGTGCAAGACTTCAACCTCTCCGAGATGACAAGGTAAGACTTGGGGAACCACAAAGGCACGTCCTCACCCAAGGCCATCCTAGCCACAGCCTGGCCAGTTAGCCAACACTTATCCATACCGTGGCCATTGAACCCGGCTGCTATCCACTCATTAGAGGCCCGTCCCGTGCCGGCCTGCCCAAGATTCCCAACCATAGGCAACCAATCCGTTGTGAAACCCATGATTCCAGACCAAACCGTCTTGACGCAAGCGTCATCGGCGCCTGGAAACATGTTAGGGATGATCGATGAGATGTGATCTTTGGCAGATGTTGCAACTGTAGAGTCATCACTCGTTAATAGGTTGTCAACTTCTTGACTCTCTCCCCCTATGTAGATATCCCCTGTTAAGACATTTTGCTGAGCATAGTACAGGCCCGCAGTGACGCGGTTTGTCTCAGAGTCATAGCGGCCCTGATGCACCTTTGTCCATGAGTATCGGTCGCCGACTCGAGGGAAACCAGCCCCAGGATCTTGCACCGACATTGTGCCTCTTAATGGGTAAATCTTACCAACCAGGCTTGGCAGCAGATGAGACGCGTAACCATTCGTACAGTGTATAACTGTTTTAGCCTTGATGGCGCCTCGTGTTGTCTGCAGTAGATATCCAGGTTCGCCCAAAGGCGTGTCTTGATGGGAGACTGAAGTGACAGCTGTATTCGTCTCGAGGGAGAATCTACCCTGGTGCAAATCGAGCAGGCGCTTCTGAAGGATAGTTATAAGCCGATAAGGCCAGAGGGCACATGCGCCTTCCTGGTTAAAGGAGGCAAGGCCATCACGATACATGTATTCGTTCTGTCAAGTAGAAACGCGAGTTAGCTTCCCTTTTGCGTCCAATCTCATGAGGTAGCTTACTTTGATGATGTCTCGATCCTCTGTCATGCTGTATTTGAGGACCGTATCAGGTATCATGGTCTGCAATAACTCAAGCGACCGTTTGGACTTCTCGAGGGATTCCTTATCCGTCACGACTGCTGTGGCATTGACTTCTCTGAGCTGTATCCATTCACGTTCCCCTTGTTCAAGCTGGCTCACCAGCGCTTTGAGCTCTGTAATATTGGCCTCGCTAAAGCGCAAAATCCTTGTAGCTTCCTCGATCCCCAGGGCATTGACAAGATTCTCAAAACGTCGATGGACATCAGAACCAAGGCGGCCGCCATTGCGTCCCGTAGCGCCGCTACAGGCATCGCGGGCTTCCAAGATGGTTATGCGTAGTCCGACAGCAGAGGGGTGGCTCAACATGGTGTGGGCGACACTCGTGCCGGTGATACCCGAACCGATGATAGCAACATCAGTGACTGAAGGAAGAGCGGATGATTGCGCCTTTGCAACATCGGCGGGAGGATCTTGCCAGGCGGACGAGGTGGGGTTCTCTGAAGGCAGACCAGCGGCGAGGCTTATGCGGTCTCTGACCTGCTGAGCGAAAGCTATGAGGATCTCATTAGAGATGAGATCAAGAGCGGTATTCTATGCCTTACATTGTGGTGCCATTGATATCAGTTGTCACCGTGGGCTTTCCGTAGTAGAAAGCGACCGATTGTCAATATGGCAATGTATTGTCAAGAATCATTAGCCGCACAAATACTGAAGTATCAATAAATGCAGTGCCTCAGCAGTGCCGCCAGTCTATTTTGTGTGGCAGTCGATCAGCAGCTAAGCCCATTCGGGGCGTTGGATTGCACGGATTCATGTTGTTATCTTTCCTAATCATGAAGCGAGATACATCGGACCTTGAGAAATCCGCTCCGTCTCTTGGCCATCCCAATTACGCTTGTATTTTAGCGAGGAGGATAAGAATAGGCGGCCGGTATCTACCAAAAGGTCGGTAGAGGATCTCACGTAGTGTTCCCGGACGACCGAGGCAGGATTAATTAGTGAAGTGCTGATAAGTGCTTGGCCGGCGGATAAAAAGAACGCACCACCGGCGTATTTTCTGGGCTCTTATTCGTCAGTGAGAAATCTTGGCTATTGGGCCTGGCTCTTGTTTGACTTGCATCTATCAGAAAGGTCCCACCCAACTCGCGAACTGCCTTGCTCGGTACAGAAGGAGATGGTGTTGGCCTAATGTTTGAACCCCCAAGACGCGGCATTTGAATCATCACTACTTGACTCCTTTGGAACATCCCGAATCATCAAGCCTGCAACAATACTCGGTATTGGTAGTAAATTTTGAAGAACGCTGGTGATTTCCCTGAGACCAACGAACCTTGACTGGTCATCCACTGCGGAAACAGCAGCGATAGTGAGAAATGAGTAAATGAGTTTGATAATTGTCACACATTTTCGCCTATTCTAGCTCTTAATCTTACTTGAACATTCTAAGTCGGCCCGGGGAACGGAGGACGAATCGAGTGATCTTGAAATACCTTGTATCTTGGATAGGACACAACGAGTCTATGGAGGCGAATCTAATTCCCAGGCTTCGGGTGATCGAATATAAATACCTTGCGCCCTAATATAACTAGGAGAAAAAGGGACTCACCCAACTGACGTGTTAGTGGAGAATACGGACCAACTCATGACCCGAGTCGGGTTAACTTGTCTTCCTAGAAGTGAGGAGAAGGTGGAAACGGAAGCGTGCAAAGACATTGATTGGTCTATCGCCATGGAGATATCGGACATAAAAGTCATGATGGCATGACCAAGCAGGCCCAAAGTTATATACTGGAGCCTTAGCATGCGATGGGGGACCTGACACGGCTAAGAAACGTGTCCCTTACTATCCTTCGCAATGTCGACTATTTTCCTGCACACCTTCCCGACTTCGCCATTCGGCGAAAAGGTCAGGCTCATTCTTGGGATGAAGTCACTACAATGGAAATCCGTCGATGCTGAAATGGTCATGCCCAAGCCGAACCTTGCTGCGATCACTGGAGGATACCGCAAGACGCCCGTCATGCAAATCGGAGCGGATATCTACTGCGATTCCAGATTGATCGTGGATGAACTAGAGCAGCGATACCCCAGTCCAACAATCTATCCAGCTGGCAGCCGGGGCTTGTGCCTAGCCTTGTCGGAATGGTCTGACAGGCCTCTACACATCTCGAGTTCTGGGCTTGCCATTGGAGCCAATAAACGAGACTTTCCCCCGGCTCTGATGAACGATCGCAAAAGATTCTTTGAAGATTTTATGGATATTGAAAACATTGAAGGGGAATTGCCACATTTGAAGAGTCAACTACGGGCACACGCCGGATTGATCGAGGAGCAGCTCTCCGATGGGCGCTGCTTCTGGCTGGGTGAAGAGCCAAGCCTCGCCGATTTCCATGCCTACGTCGAGATTTGGACGGCTCGAGCGTTTGTTCCATCTGCGGCCGAGATTTTCAATAGCCTTCACAAGATGGCAGAGTGGGAAGACAGAGTGAAACAACTTGGGCATGGCGACATGACTTTGGCTGCTGTGGAGGAAGCCCACGAAGTGGCGCGTGTGAGCACAGCGTTGCCGGGGCGTGGAGTAGAGATCAACAATTTACTTGGGCTTGCAGAAGGCGACCTGGTGACTATAGTCCCCGATGACTATGGCAAAGAGCCCGTAGTTGGGCGTTTGGTGACTCTGTCACTTCGCGAGGTTGCGGTGGAGAGGGAGGATGCTGTGGTTGGCAAGGTGACGGTTCATTTCCCAAGGATTGGGTATCGTACCGTCAAAGCTTAGCTCGGTGAAATATTAAGCAAAAGTGAGATGCGTTGCGTGAGGATATTGTTCAGGCAGTTAGTTCCTACAGGTCTAGAGAGCAACAAGAGGGTTGGGACATGGCGTTGAAAGACTCAATCTCCAATTCAAACACACAAATATGGTGAATCATCATAAAGGAAGAGTGGATGAAAGGTAAACTGACTAAATTATACCCTTTCTGCCAATTTGTATCCCCGTGTCTGGGCCAATTACTACATAGCCTCATATCGGCAACTTAGAGTGTAGGCTCTCTCCAGAATTTCCGCCATGCACCTTCCCACTCTCCCTTGAGCTCGTCCAACCATTCCTGAAACGACAGCTCTCTTCCATCTTCGCCCTTGACAACCATCTTGCCGTCCCTCGTTCCACCCCAGCTGTCGCCACGGGCCGCTACGTACATGTGCTCTGGCCGACACGCAGGTTGCAGCACGACGGCATCCATCTCTTGGCCAGTGTTCTTGCCGGATCTTGCAGATTCTTTGTTGTCGTAGCAGCTCTTGCAGGCAAAAGTGTTGGTGCAATAGCAGCAAAGATAAACCGCCTCGGCCTCAGCATCTCCGCCCACACGTTTCTCGCAGTAGCTGCAGGCCACAGGTGACTCAGTCTGGCCAGTGAATAGCTGCTCGTCAATGACGTAGAACTGACAAGAGGCTGCAATCTCTGCGTGCTTCTTCAATCCAGGAATCAGGCACAGGACCTTGGCAAGTACCTGGAAGCTTGGGGCGTCGTTGTCCTGGTGCTCGTCCGTCAGCGTCTTAACGCACCCTCGAAAGGTCTGATCGGCGCCTTCGAAGAAGGTCAATGCTGGACTGAGCTTGCGCCGCATGACGGATAACGGGATGCTCATCTGAGACTGGTAGGGTTCAAAGTCGGCCTGGAGCCCCTGCAACTGAGACATCAGGTCCTCCATCTTGTCGAGAGCAGCCTGCTTCATAACAAGGACATCCTTCAAGTCGACAGGCTGCTTCCCCTCCACGGGGCCCAGGAACTGCCCCAGAAACATGTCTGCTAGCCGCCAGCCAATACGGATCGTGGTATCAACGCTGCCAGCAACTTTGACACGGAGGGCTCGACGCAGAATCTCTTCTGCTTCCTCTGCCGCGTCCGCTTGGAACTCTGCCCACACGAACCGCACAAAATCCGCCCAACAGATGGAAAGCATCTGCGCGGCTGCATCTTCCCCCTCGACTAGACGGCCGACGGCCTCGGCGTAAGTCTTTTTGACCTTTTCAGCGGCCGACTTGCCCTGCTTCTTTGCTGCCTTGTGTATTCGCTGGTGTGTTTCTGCCATGAAACCTTTGACGAGCTGCGCATGTCCCACGAGTTCCAGGAGTTGAAGAACGTTGGCTGGTCCATCCTGACCTTTACTCAACTCATGGACCAGCTCGTCGAAAAAGACCGTTGTAGTCTCCTCTTGGCTTTTCTTGGCAGTTTCCACGGCGCTCCCTACACTTTCGAGTGCACACTTGTCATCCCCGAGAAGTGCCTCGACTTTGGCCTTCAACCAATGGGTCCGTATCATGTTGCGTCCCTCCTCTTTCGTCTCAAGAGCCGTGACGAATGCCACGCGGGCTGCCTCTAGATACCCCCTCTTTTCCAAGGCCTTTTCCGGGAGAGAATCAACACCGGCCTCAACCGCAAGGTCCGTCTTGTCTTGTGACATTCCATAGCAGATTCGTCCAATGCGGTTGTAAACGTCGAACCGAAGCTTGGCCTCCTTGCTTCCCAAGGCAAACGAGTTTCCACTTCCCATGAGTTGTTGCAAAAGTGTTTCGTAGTCCTTGATACTGAACTTGGATGCTGCGTCTCCTTGGGACTCGTCGTCTCGCACTCCCAAGGCTCCGTTGTAGGCATTTTTGAAGGCATTGAAGACTGCCTTGCCATGTTCGTCCTGTCCCTCAATGATTTCTGCCGCGTTAAGAGCTTCTTTCAACGCCGGCTCATAGAGCCCATCATATCGCAGCGCCATCGCGATGGCAATGCTAGCCGTCGTAGCCTTTATTCTCTCAGTCTCATTGTCCTGCCCCTTCAACGTCGTTCTCAATCCTTCCCCCACTTCAAGAATTGCTTCTGCGCGTGCTTCAGGCCCAGCGTCTTGGGAATTGCTTCTTTCTCCTGGTGAGATGCAGTTATCTTGATCACGCAGCGCTTGATACGCGAATCGAAATGAGTTGTATGCACTGCTTGGGAACTGTGCCGCCCCCCAATTGTCTCTATGACGCGCCGCCAATTGTTCAAGAATCCTGCCGTGAGGTTCTAGGCCATCTCCTTCTGGTTCTGTTGCTTTGAGCCAGTCTTGAGGTCCCTTGGCTAGGTCGGTTATGTCACTCCAGTGCACTAAACGAAGCCAATACAAGAGAATCCTCAACGTCTCATGGATCTCATCTCTGTCTGTTCCCAGTAGAGATTGGCATTTCCCCCAATCTGCTTCGGGTACATCGGCCTCCAGGATTCTCAATGCGCCATTCTCGTTGCTGAAGACGAGAGCCATTCCTCGTACCACGGCCTTTGCGACAGCAGTAGGGGGTCGAGTCTTCTTGTCGCCTGTGATGGCTGGATCATGTTTCAAGGGTGTTACGCGTTGCGAGCCTAATGCCTTGGGTACCGGAACTGGGCGTTGTGACCTTGCTCGACTGTCCGGATCGGCAACACTGGTTCGAGTCGCTGTCTTCTGACTTCGGGAGAATACTATGCTTCGCGCTGATGCCATGATGCTTCGTGGTGGTGTCGCCGGGATGCCTCGTGGTGATGTTGCCGCGATGCCTCGTGCTGACATTGTCATGATGCTTCGAGGTGGTGTCATTTTTCTCTCCATCTGACGTGGCTCCATTGTAGAATCAACATGCAAGTACGGTGACGAGGCCGCTCGTAAGAACTTGAACCAAAGCATAGCAGCTTGATACACAAGTTGCTCAAGGTTCTTGTCCTTCTGCTCCCCGACATGCATCTTCTCAGTAAGCACATGGGAGAGCATCTTGAACATGAGAACATTGGCCGGAAGACTGGCCCATGTTGTTGTTGGCCAGTATCCCTGGAGAGCAGGATGTCGAAACTGAATTAGGTCATCGTCGCCCGCCTGGCCCCCATTTTGACCGTGTCTGGACATCGGGGCTGACCGAGAAAGGAGACTGGTCGTTCAATTAGTACAAGCGCTTCTACACGAGTCGCTGGTTGACCTTGGCTGACTCACAGGGATAGGTTGCCGGCGAGTTCCACTTGGAGTCTATTCCCGGTTGCAAGGCCGACTCCGTCACGGGAATTGACTTTAACCTTTTCTTCGGTCATCTTCTCATGATTGCATTCGCTGCCCTCCTCAGGCTCCGCCGTGATGGTCCATTGAGAAACCAACTCGAGCAACACTTTTGCTGTCCCAAGGCACAGAGGTTGGTCATTGCAGAGTGCTAGCCACGTGAAGAGACAATGAAGCTGTGTCTGTTCCTGCTCGTTTCGATGATCAATGCATTCGTGGAAGAGGTCACCGTATATTTCCACATGGTTCGTCTTGAGTGTGCCCAACGGAGACAAGTCACTGCCGCCAATGACGTTGAATCGTCGAAGAGCATAATCGACATACAAGTAGGCTATGGGTAGCATGATCAGCACTGGGGTAGTGTCTTGGGATCTCAACCTTTTACTTACTAGTTGCTTTCTGACACACGCCATCGACAAGGCTCTCCCGTGTTTCGGGTGGAAGGTCGTTCAATGGGGACAGGTTCATAGCGAGATGCTTGGTAAAGGTACGCAAGTCGTGGTTTTCAGCATTTGCCTTCCCGGCCCCCAGAACAATCTTGGACTCTTTCGGAATGTCGATCTCCATATCCGAAGTCGTGGTAAGAATGAGGCTAATTCTCAACTTGTTCTTTGCAATCCTTTTCTGGAACATCAGCAGACGATCCTTTGACTCGGAACTGTCAACATCGTCAAGGACCAAGAACAGCCAGGGCTGTGTTGAGTCGCCCTCCGATGGTGAGAATCTCTGTACAAAGTGATCATTCCATGTTGGGTTGGTGCTTTCTCCTCGAGACTTCTGCCCAAGACAGTGATCCATGGCCCACTTCCGATACGCGGCGTCTTGCTCAACGATCTGGATAACGCAACTGCGAATCATGTCGTCGACGGAGTTTCTTCCTCCAAATTCCTGGCCGAAACAGAAATAGGCAACGGATATGCCTGCAGCTTCGGTTTGTGTTCCGCTTTTGTTGATGGGTAGTTGATGCTTGGAGGTCTTGAGATGCTCAAAGATAAAGGAAGACAACATGCTTCTCCCGGTGTGACGGCCACCTTGGAGGAGAAGAAATTGGGATGTTCCATCGAGGAGGGTGTGGTAGGCTTGTTGGTGGTGAATCCACTCGCAGGTGCCGGGGAGGCGTGCAGACAGCATCCTAGTCAGCCGTCTCTGGTGAAATCCTTCTGTATCTCCAACGTTGAATGATGACCTGAGGGTTCTCAGAACGTTGGATTGATAGCTAGCGTGGTCCACCGTTACGGCATCACCGATCTGTTTGCTGGCATCCTCCGTCTTGGGTTTGTGACGTATCTCGTGAGAGAAGGTGCTAAAGTCTCGCCTGAAACTACCGATTTGCACCTGTAGGTCGACGATATTAGTGCCGAGTCCATCAATCTGCCCGACGATGTGATGAGTGTCGTCGACGATCAAGTCCACCGAGGCACGGATGTCGGCAACGTTCTTGTTGATGTCGACCGAGAGACCCAATGTGCAATACAATGCCGACGAATCGAGTCGAGTGAGTTGTTCTTGAAACAAGGCATGCGCATCGGATAAGGGCGTGGATGGCTTGGCGAGCTCCTTGAAGAAGTTGATGAACTTGCCGCGGCCGACAAAGATCTGGGCATCAACGATGAAGCCGAGAAGCCTGTCAAACACGTCGACAAGCTGCTGGCCAAATTGTGGTCCATCCGGCAACCTTCCTTCAAGCACCGACAGACGCCTGAAGAAGTTTGCTGTGACCTCAAAGAACTTTTGAATCTCATCAAGCTGACCCGAGACTTTCTGCGTGGCCTGCAAAACAAAGACCAGGGCTTCGGCGAGGATGGGTGCCGGTGCAAATACACTGCCTGCAATGGCACCAATGGTGCTCGCGGTGCGAAGAATGACCTCGGTTGCCCCCTTTGCAATCTTGAGCGTGACCTGAAGCGGGCCCTTGATACGGTCTGAGAAGTGTCCAAGCGAGTCGCGTTCCTTTTCGAACTCGGCAGTCAGCTTGTTCAAAGTGGCCTGCATGGTGGTGCTGTTCCATGGCGTGTTCATGGCCTTGGATTGATCGAGTTTGAACTTGATGCCGACTTTTTGGTTGTGTTTGGCCACGGCTGCAGTCCATAGCGTGCCTATGTCGCTGCGCCATGCCGAATCCATGGCGGCATCCATCGCTGGGGAGCTGGACATGTTGAAGCTCACAAGGGCACTCAAGTCTTGTTTGGTGAAGGTGGGTTTCAGTCACTGGCGACACACACCGGCACGTTAAGACCTACTTTAAGGGAGATCTCTGTCACATGCTGACTACTCACCGATTCTCCATGCGCATGGCGATGTGCATGGAGATCCTCGCTCCGGAATGCGGCGGGTTGAGCCGAACCAAAGGGGCGGCGCTGCGGGCGCAGATCCGATCGGGCATCAGAGTCCAAGGCAGCTAGCTCTTCACTCAGTGTCGCTCGTCATAGAAAGGCCTGAGTTAAAAGCATCTCTCCCACTGTGCCGCTCAACTACAGTTGCGCCGCTACCTCTATCCCAGTTGTCCAAAACACAGCCTCCTTCCTCTCACTCCTGTTTGACTCAAGATTAAGCTTTCCTCTTTGAAAATCCATGGCAACAGCCGGAGAAGATCGTTCTAGGCTCCAGCGCCTAGCCTCCGTGGGCTTGATGATGTGCCAATAGCTGCGCTTGGTGACATTGTGGCTGGTAGCTTGTTCTGGGGGCGTCACTAGTCCGACATTTATGAATCTAGACTAATAGAAAATATGCCCTGGGAGAGGGGCAATAGCAGGTGACACTCTTGGTTCTTGCCCTGCTTGCTTGCTATTTATTTAATTCTCCTACACCTGGTAGCTTTGCTGTGGCCTTTGTCCGACAAGCTTCGGGCTCCCTGATGGCTGTGTCCGAAAATCAACTTGTCGATCCAAGTGCCACTAGCCTCGAAACCTGTGTGTGCCTGTCTGGAGCACTGCATCATATGGTACTAGTTGATTGGCTATCGTTGGCCTAGCTCAAGCCTCTGCAGGCAGGCTTGCGGAAGGAGAAATCTCGAACTACCCCTTCATTATTGGCCTTTATGAAAGCTTGCACAAATCCCGCTGCATGAGGTATAAAGCTGGGCTCATATTTTGATGAGATAGGGCAGTGTGTGATGCTTCATCAAGTCTATCTGATGGATATACTAGGACGTTAGGTTGATGATTTCCAATCAATTTCATATGCTATGAGTAAATCCACCATCGCAGCACCAACACTATCCTCACTTCTGAGACCTGTTTTCCATCTCTATACTTGTCAAATGCTGACTCTCCTCTCGGTCTGAAACGACCTGTCTCGGCATCATCTCACGTGCCATGTCGTCAGCTTCCTTCCCATGGCTAATCTTAACGTATGATCTCCGTGCTGTCTGCTCCATGCGCTCCATCGTATCTGCATCCTCCAAGACACCTCCAATTCGGTGTCCCTGACGAATCGTGGCCAACGTACTACTCCTGGCCAACGGCGTCATGTCCGGGTCTCCAGCGCTTCTCGCCGTGATGATCAACAATATCAGAACGCAGATGAGCATCACCCCGTGAAGCGCTACCCAAGGCCATTGGATGTCGTATAGCACCTTTTCAGTACCGACATTACCCTCAAAGCTTAGCTTTCCCTCGTATCGATCTTGGTCTTGCCCTTGGACATTATCGAGCCTAGGATTGGGGTTTCTCCGCATCTCGTTGGTCATACTTGTTGCGAGGGCATCGAACCTCCTCGTGATGTTGGTGCTCGTCCAGGTCCATAAGCCTCCAATGCCTGGTGGCTCAGCTTCCACTGTAAGCTCCTTGCCGCTGGGACCATGTGAGACCCCATTGAATCCAACAGCACCTTTGCCCAGTTTCTCCTGTATGCTCTTGCGGATCTCCGTGGTGTTTGTCCAGTTTCCTAACAGGAGGTCCTGCATATGGTGGCTCAGCGCCATCACCGTGTCCGACGAGACGCTCATCGGTTCCGTGTACAGTTTTCCTGGGCCTCTCAATTTGAGATCTGAGTAATACGCAGCCGAGTACCAGAGATTGAACTCCAAGCTGCCGATCTCGTCATCCGGTGGTGTGTTGAGCTTTCTCAATTCATCGTTGCCGCGTCGTTCCCATGACTCGGGGTCTCGGATCCAGCCGTCTGCCTCGGTGACATTCTCGAAGAGTTGATTTCCTTGGACCTCGGAGTCGATCATTTTGATGCAATAGTAAAGAGAACACTCTTCGGCTTTCATAGGGATATTTGGCCAGTACAGTTCCTTGTCCAGTTCTGCGTCTGACGAGGTGTCGAGTGATGAGTAGTTGAGATACTTCACATCTGGGTAGATGAAGCTCATGGACCAGATCAAAGTGTCGATATCCTTCATAGCGTTTGTCTTGTTTGGGTTGCCAGTACCGAAGGAGGTCAAAGCATATCTCTTGTCCGAGTAGATTCCCAGCGGCTGCTCATTCAAGCAACGGCTCGTCAGATAATCGTGAAGTGGGCACCCATCAACATTGATGATAAAGTGGCCATTCGGTAGAGCAAAGGCGGTCGCGTTGACGCTCTTCGTGCCGTAGCTCACGTCATGTATGGTGAGGAGTGTCTCTCCAAAGCCACCGACACGCTTCAGTTTGGAGCTGAGATCCTCGCATCTATGGCAAACACCAAGCGTAGCAAACTGGTCCCAGGTGCAGTTGCTTGTCGGGCATTGAACCAAAGCCTCTTGCGCAGCCTCCCATGGTGACCGAGAAAAGCCGTTCAAGATCGATGCCTGCATCGACAGAGGTAGTTGAGTTGTCCGGTAGTAAACATCGCCAACTTGAACCCTCATCGAGCTTCCCACTTCGTACATCGTGGTCCGAGATGCGAGAGCGGACAGACCAGACTCTCCAAAAGCTCTCGGTGCAAACACGACGCTTTGTCGAAGCTGTACTAGCTGCTGCGCCAAAGGATCGAGACTGATGGCGAGGAGGGTCAGGACGGCGCCAAACTGAACTGCCAGACTGTGGATTACGACAAAGTCAGTTCAGGATTGCAAATATCATGTTAGATCTGAAGACTTACGCGCCTCTGGTGCTAAGAAGTACCTTGACACTCCCCAGCGGGCCACGAGTAGCTGAGTCGATACGGTCAAAGTCGACGAGTAACCGCGGCTCTCTGGCAAACAAGATCCACTTCCACTGAGCTATGCACTCTGCGATCACGTAGGCCAGGGTGGTCTTGATTGCCAAAGACAAAATAGAGACAACGGCGTTGAGTGTGACGCTATTCCATGTGAAGGGAGCTTTGCCGTCGAATTTGGAGAGCAGCACCACCATGGCGACGAGGGACGCGCTGGAGCCCAGAACTGCTAACAGCTCTGAGCCCCAGGCCCTCCATGACATCAGTTTGAAGATTTTCAACATGGGGAGCGAACCATGGAGACGATAGTGTACGACCTCGGGTATTTCTTGGAAAGGGTAAGAATGCGCCAAGAGATCAAGTGCAGATGGTTTTATGATTATCGGAGACTTTCCTGGACACTTTGCCAGTCAGCCTAGGGTGGCTAAGCTCGGACTCGGACTCTAGCGAAGGATGAAGGATGCTGAGCCCTGTCGATTTGCGCCTTGATCTAACCTGTTGGTGCCTAGGACCGTTGCATGTCCTATAAATAAGCTTCAAAGTGTTTCACCATGGCTCACATCGCATCACGGGCATTGGTGAAGTGCTCACGTGGCTGTTGTTTAAATAGTTAAGAATGCTGCCATGATCTCAGCCCTAATTCCTCCAAGAACCTTGTTTCCGTCGTAAGCATGAATCTGACCAACTCAAACCGCAATTTCTTTATTGGAAGTTGTAGAGCCTAACCTGAGGGCTCTCTAGAATGGTTGTGATGGCCCAAGAGAGCTAACTTCAGACATATCGTGGCGACTCTATATCCTTCAAATCCACCATCGACCGCCGACGGTTATTAATTACCTCTTAAATTACAGCATCTCATATCCTTCAACTATTCTTTTCTCTAAACCTATTCCGCGATATCTCCTGTATGCCCTATCGTCTTTTCCTCCCCTAGGCCTCACCTGCGCGGTTCCAAGTTGCCCGAGTAATAGTTGTATGGTCCCGTCGCTCTGTTCAACTCAGGCATTGAGCCCACAGACGCCCTCAAGCTTCTATAGCCCCCAGGTTGTTGTTGCATCGCGGAGAAAGAGCGTTGAGACTGGCGGTGATTATGAAGGGGCGGAGATTGTGTGTACCTCTGCCCATCGTACTGAACTGGCGAAAATGCCGCACTTGAGCGATTACTATTCTGAATTGGTAGAAATTGCATCGGTTCGGAAACTTGAGGAATCGTTTGTCTCGTAGAACGCAGAGGGATGTTCGTTGGATCGTTGTAAGTATCGACGGTCTCAGGGTCTTTGAAAGGCAAGATCACGCGCCCCGGATGGAAGAGGTTAAATAACGCCGTGGTAATAAATATCAACGCAGCATCAAAGACATAGATATATATCTCGGTCGATTGAAGAGGCCCGTCTGCACCCGTGATGTACTCGACAATGCGGAAGATGGATCGAACCATGATAAAACCGCTCGCCACGTAAAGAACTAGGATGAATCGTTTCCACGGAGTCTTGACAGATAGGCTTTTGTCGGTCGGGTTTTTGTTAATGCGGCCATGGAAGACGTGGAGGACGGTGATGAAGAATGCGAAGAAGTAGAGTTGAACGGCGAGGCCTACAATGATGACGTTCTGGCCCGTCTTCCGATCTGCGCGTGACTTGGCCTGGGATAGCATGCCACCACCTGGGTGTTGACATGTTTAGCATCGCTACCACGAGAGGCAAGTATGAAACATACCTGCAGACTGTGCCAGGAAAGAAATAACGTCCCCAAAGACAAACGTCTTTGTCAAGTATTCAATCGGCACCAGCGAGTAGCCGTCGGCTTCAAGGAAAATGATGAGACGTCCCAACGCCATGTAGATGGACGCTGCCAACATGGTCGGTCCGAGGAGCAGCAAAAGACTCTGGAGAGCGTATGGCAAGACGGCCCAGTCGGGGGTTTGCTTCGCGGATATCGCACGTCCAGCATAGCCGATTGCTTCAACTTTGGTGACAAGGTTAGCACGTTCTTTGGGGTCAGATGCCTGAGTCACTAACAGACACATCCGATAAAAAAAGGGATGAAGAAGAAGGTCCTCGAACGAGCAAGCTGGTAAAAGTGGCCGAGTGTCGAGACGGAAAAGAGAGCTATGAAGATGACTGCGGCGATGAAGGAGGGATCGTAGTGGTATAGCTCGTTCTCTTCCATGGTGGAGATGCTGATTACAAGATGACAAGAAAGAGGGGAGTAAAGAAAGACAGGGGTAGGAATGATTGAGGAATGACATTCAGCCAAGAAGATGCAAAGCTCAAGTATTAAAACATCTTCAAGTGGGTGCCAACCGCGGCCGATTTGGCAAAACGAGACTCCGTGTTGAGGGCTGCGGAAGCTCAACCCTGAGGGCACCAATGCACGATCTCTCGTACTTGGAGCCCTCTACATGACAACACGCAAGCCATAATTAACCCGTAGATGCCGGTTCTCCCGGATATCGTCATGCTTGCCGCATTGCAAGCCTCTCAGCTTGCAAGATAAGGACGAAAGCCCCGGACTTGAGCTCACTCAGATCGATGGGCCCACCCGTATTCTTTACGCGTGGACCCTTGCAAGATGGGGCTTGCTTAGGCCGCTTTAAATACGGGTACAACTCCCCTTTTTATCCTTCCCGCGCACTTCTTCTTTGCAGCCGACCTATCCGACAGCGAACCGATACCGAAAGCGAAACATCTTTTTAGATCAGAAAGCCCAATCAATTGGCCTGTAAGCCATTCCAGGGCCCGGCAATGCTGCGCTGTAGACACAAAAAGTCTCGAAAGGGCTGCCTCGAGTGCAAGCGGCGGCACATCCGGGTTCGTTTATTTCCACACAGTCCGTCGGTACACTCTTTTGACATATGCAGCTAGTGTGATGAGGGAAGACCTATCTGCACAAACTGCATCAGTGCCCGGCGGAAATGCGAGTACCGCAAGCCCAACCCCTCGGTAGGTGACCTTTCCCTTGTTAAGGAAGGGTGACGCGCCCCCTTGTCGCTTTCTTGTGTTTTCAGCTGACAATTAGGTCCCAGGACCCGGATGTTGCATCAAGGCTTCCTCCGTTGACCACCCTGGGCCTGGGTCCAGGTTCGGGCGTGACCAACCTCAACATGCATCACTTGGAGCTGCTAATTCATTTCTCTTTCGCCATCTACGTTCCAGAACTCGAGGAGGACCACGATGCAACCAAGTTGGTTCTCGAGGCAGCTCTTGGTAGCGAGTACTTGATGCTTGAGGTGTTGGCACTATCAGCACGGCACCTGTCAACAACCAGTCCACACAAGGCAGGCTGGTATCTTGACCTGGCCTTTGAGCTGCAAACAAAGGCTATCCAACTATTCAACACTAATGCTGCCCAAGATGAGTCCGTTCAAAAACTCCTATTCTCCTCTATACTCGGCCGCCACATTCTGGTTGATACGCTTGTCAGCCGTGATCTCGAGTTTGGCCAATTCCTCGACCGCTTTGTCCAAGGCATACGAGTCCACCGGGGGACAAGGGCAGTCACAGCCGCTTGCGAATGGGAATCTTTGATCAACTCGAATATCGGCTCCCTAATAGAAAAAGGCATCGATCCTCTCGGGTTTCATGGCCCAGTTTCCCTCCGCCCACACTTTGAGTCACTGATATCCCAGGCGACTCGACTTGATGCGGATGCCAAGCTTGCATGCGATAAAGCTCTCCGGATGATTGAAGGCGCTTTGGAGGATCTTGAGTCTCCAGAGAGGAGTACATTCGGCCTTCGGATGATATTTGTCTGGCCCATCTTACTACCCGAAGGTTTTATCGGCCTTCTGGAACAGCGAGTCCCTGAAGCGATCGCCATTCTAGGCCGCTATGCTATTCTCCTGCAGGCGGGACGGGGGCTATGGCAGATCAAGGATGCTGGAGAGTATTTGCTGGATCGCGTTTCTGTATTCCTAGGTCCTGGCTGGGAAATGTGGTTGCAAAGAGTGGAGATAGCTGAAAGACCAAATACCTAATGTACCCAAGTTGGAGCTGGCAGGACGGACCTTATAGTAGACAGTTAGAAGATATAGTATTATGAGATGAAACTCAAGCGATACATGTTGCAAATCAGGGCTATCCGTGTGGATCGCTTCAATCTGTGTGTATTGCTTGTGATCTCGATGATCATGATAATTCCCTCTTTCCCTTTTGGGCCACGACGTGGTCTTCCTAATTGGGCCTAGTCAGGCGACGAGCCGGGGATCACCCGGCCAACCACTTGCTCACGTGACCACCCTCAGAGCTATTGTGCAGGGTCCAATCCGACACGTTCAGCTCGTTCAAATAGCTTAAACTTAAATTCATCGATAGGTAATACCAACTCCATTGGCCATTGGCCTTAACAATATTACTATAGGACCAGGCCCTAGCTAGCGAATAAAACACGAATTTTTGCTCAGGGTCTGAAATCATCAGCGGGGTCGAATCGAATCACTATAAGCTTCCAGATGCATTATTACTAGGAGGCCCAGGGTAGGGATTAATTTAGCGACCCTTGAACTACCTACGTACCTGCGACAGCGTAATGTATTCAAGCATGGAGCACTTTGACTGACTGATTTGTGTCACTATCTACTCTTTTGACATGGAATAATTCCCCTTTGGTGTCATACCTCGTTCTGAACATGTCAGTCTACCATGTAATCCATCACTGTCCATCTTCAGAAGAGTCACAGCTTGTGTTGCTGGATAGATGTACTGGCATTCAACAGTATATACCCCCAAGAACCATGCTCATCTCACTCTCCACGCTCTGGCCTTAAGCTCTGGCCTTGGCACCCTGATTCAATTTCCCATCTTCAACCCTGAGCGCTGGGTTCCTCGAAAAGATGCTCAAAATCGACAGGTATGCGTCCATGACCACCTCAGCATCCTTCGACCCATACCTCTCCTTCTGCAGTTTGACTGTGATCAAAGGATCCTTACTCGGGTCATCACTCATCTCCAGCGTGATATCATAAGGCGATCCGGCACGCGGCGTGCGCGCGTCGACAATCTTGGCCTCACCAATGCTTCCGCTTTCCGCCTGGCCCTGTTTATAGTCAAAGACAGCTTGGAATAGCGGCGCGTGGGAGTGAGGCTGCTCGGCAGAGGGAGCCGACAGACCCAGCCGGTTGAGGATAGCCCCATGTGGCACGGCGCTGTGAAGGATGGCGGTGCGCATCTGCTCTTTGACGGCAACAAGAATCTCGTTAAAGATCTTGTCTGAGGCGTAGTCAAGACGTACGGGCAAGATGTTGGCAAAGAATCCCATAGTAGCCTGGTCTGTGAGCGTGGGCCGGTTGGTGTCAGCGACGCCGATGACCACGTCTGTGCTGCCTGTCAGACGAGCTAGCAGCACATGGAACGAGGCCAGATAGTAGTGCATAGGCGTCACTTTGTGCTTGCGACTGCGATCCCTGATGCGGACGGCGACCATGCGGTTCAGCCGTGCCGAAAGCTCGTGCTCAGTCCACGAGGTTGGAGTTGCACTGGCCTGAGCCTCGGGCACGCTGAGTAGAGGCAGTCTTGTCGGCAAGGTCTCGAATAGACCGGCCCAGTAGTCAAGGTCCTTGTTGAACCCGCCAGATTCAAGCTGGCTGCGTTGGCGGGTAGAATAGTCGGCGTAGCTGGGAGCAGGCTCGAGCTGGACGCCGCTGTAGAGCTGTCCGGCCTCGACGAAGAGATGTTCAGTTGTCCAGCCATCGCCGACAAGGCGGTGGTAGGCAATGATGAGCAGATGATCAGTGGGTGACCAGTAAAAGTCGACTATCTTGAGGGTGTCTCCCGTTGCTATATCATACTCGTACCGTTCGAGATCCTTGAACCCCTGATCGGCAGCAGCCTTGTCGGCAACCTTGACGGCCTCAAAGCAGACCCGCGGTGACTTGGTGATGGCTTGAATGGGTTGACCTGGACCGTCGGGATCAGAGACGAAACACGTGCGGAACGCGTCGTTGCGCTGCAGTGCCTGGTTGAAAGCCCAGGCGAGGCGGTTGAGGTTGAGAGGACCCTGCATGTACATGCCAATGGTGCTGTTGAAGGTTTGAGGTTCCAGAGGAAGTTGCTGTTGTCTCCAAGAGTACTCTTGCGTAACGGAGAGCGGCACTTGACGTTCAAAGGCCTTGTCGTCCAGGGAATGAGTAGATGGCGGTGTTGGGATACTCTCGTAACCAGCCGAGTCTGTTGACTCATTAGACGCCCCGATGGTCGATGGCGGTGTCGTCAGTTGTGCCCCTACGTCAAGCTGCGTTACCTCTTCTGATACTGCAGAATAGGCCAAGGGAACAAGTTCGGGTGTCAAGCGGGAGACGGCCTCATCAACCAGGTCAATGACGGAGGCACCGCCAAGGATCTTCAGAAGGGGGATGTCGATGCTGAGATTCTTGGAGAACCATGAGCCAACCGTGACAGCACTGAGAGAATCAACTCCCTGGTCGATCAGGGGAACCGTCAGGCTGAGCTCATCAGCAGGAGTCAGTTGCAAGGCGCCGCGGATCCTGCCAGAGACACCCTCGATGATGACTGAGCGAACTTGATCCATGGTCTCTGCCTTGGCGAGCTGGTCCTTGATGGATCCAGCAGCCCCCGCGGCGGCTTCACTCTTGACATGACGATCAGATAGCTTGAAGTGGGCGAACCGTGGATCGTCAAAGTAGGGAATCCGGTCACGGTTGCTGGGGTCCATGTACGGCATGCCAGTCATGACTTCGACGTCGTTGATGTCCCTATTCCGACCGGCGACAACGGCTTCCGCAAAGAGCGCATGAAGCTCCCATTCATTGACTTCGTCGAAGAGGAACTTGAGGACATCATACTCGTGCTCCCGGCCGGCTCTAGCAATGAAGCCAACGCCAAACACGGCACCGATGTCGATGGTAGAGGCGGCCATCCCACGAGCTCGTCTCTGCTGAGCAAGAGCATGTGTGTATGCATTTGCAGCGCTGTATGCTGCTTGTCCGGGGTTTCCGGAGACCATGACAAAGGACGAGAACATGACGAAGAAGTCAAGCGGGTTGGCAGGGTCCGAAAGACGCTCGTTTAGCAGGCGGGCACCTGTCACCTTGGGAGCAAGCACCATTTCAAGCATGGAGAGATCCATATTCTTGAACATGACATCCTGAAGCACAAGAGGACCAAAGGCCACACCAGCAATGGGAGGCATCGAGGCACGGACTTGGGCGAGACCCTTGTCGACCGAGGCCTCGTTGGATACATCCCTACATTCAAGTTAGCAACATTACTGAAGTTTAGAGACATGATGGACTTGCATTGGGAGAATCATGACGTTCCCTCCAAGCAGTGTTATGTCGTCGATCCAACGCTGGTCAACCTTGGGAGAGCGACTGGACAGGACGACATGACGTGCGCCTCGCTCTACCATGAATCGAGCAATAGACCGACCCAAATCACCGGCAAGACCAACTAGCAGATAGGTCTTGTCTTGGACAAAGATGCGGTCTGTCTCAATGGACCGGATACGGCTGGGAATGACCTGGTCTGAGTTCCAATCGAGGACAGCATTGACCTTTGGCGCACTCTTCAAAGCCAATATCTCAGATGCCTTGAGAACAGGAACGGTGTGGTCCTTGTTAATCTTGCTCGATATCCCGACAGCCTCGGCTAGTGCCTGAGACGCCTCCTGAGAGTGGTTCGCCGACATGGGCGTGGCGACGTTCTGGAACAGATAGCCAACATGGCGGATAGAGCAGCTGGGTGGAAGGCATCTGGCCAGCCGGTGGTTGAGGCTTGCTGGACTTTGACTCGAAGTCAAGTCATAGAACACTGATGTGTTTCGTGGCAGCTTCCGGTGCAGGCTTCGCTGCGTCTCCTTGTCATGCAACTGAATCCACTGGACACCATCCAGCTCTGGAGAAGCCCCAGTCGACACGAAGCTGAGCGTGATGCCAGCAGCCACTGCTCTCTGGCTCAGAGCCATGACATAGAGGCTGGGAGGCTCAAAGACGAGCACGGATGAGCCTGGAGCTAGATCTGACAGCAGGGTCCGAGCGACCAGGTCAGCCGAGATGCCTGAAACTATAGGCATTGCCGATTCAACTGTGTCTCTGATGGTGACGAGTTGGCTGGAAGGGACTTGGACTGAGGAAGCGTTGCTCTCTGAGAGAGCTACGACAGTTCCGTCGACACCAGCAACCTTGCCCTGGATCAGATACAAGTAGCCCAGCTGTCCAATCCTCAGAGCCTGTGCGAGCGAGTATTGCACCTGGACCTTGACACATGACTCATCAACAGGCAGGGGAACAAACCTCTCTTCTTGAAACAGGAAGAAGGGCTCGTCCTCATCGTACCCGAAGCTTAGAGTCTCCCTTGTGGGGTCCACGTCAGCCAGGATGCGGCGGCGGCCAGAGTTCAGTCGATTGTTCTTCTCGACATCTGGCTTGAGACGTGGTACGATGACCTTGCCCCCTGATAGGAAGAGCTCGGGCTCCTGCGTCCAGAGAATACCGTTGTCCTGCCAGTTGGCGCCCATCTCGAGGCGCAGCATGGTCTCGACCAGGAAGTCAGGCTTGAGATTCTCAGCCTTGTCAACGTCCAAGACCTGTACGTTGATATCCGGGTACTCCATGCGGAGGGTGCGGAGGAGACCAATCGTCAAGGCTTGCTGTGGATTCTCGACCCAGGCATCTTCCGTCACCCACAAGACGTTGCTTGCGGCGTTGAAGATGGTTTGCAAGGCATCGAGTTGTTCATCGTCGAGCCCGGCAAATGTGTGGTCATCGAGTTCAGAGAGCACAATGAATGTAGTCCCTGGTTGACAGTCAAAGTCAATGATCTCTCGGATGCTGGGGACAGTGTCCCATCTGCGGGTTGGTAGGATCCCCGGCAGCTTGTCCAAGAGCGCGGCAGCCTTTGGCGAGGAGCCTCCAATGACAACTAGGGGCGCAAATGAGTCGTTGATGGGGGCGGCCAGCGGCGAATCGAGCGTTTGAACTTGATCGTCGATAGCATGAGTAGCGAAGACACCGTTGGGGAAGACCCTGCTATCCGGGTCCAGAGTGCGACTGTCAAGACCAGAGAATCCCGTATTCCTCAGCAGCTTCTCCCACTCATCGTAAGAGACGAAGGGCTCGAGAACACGGCCTTCATCATGACCAGCCCACCAGTCGGGGAAGAGGCCAAAGATGAATCCAATACGAGTGTGCTCACGGTGTGCAACTTCGATGACAATCAGTCGACCACCGGGCTTCAGCAGAGACCGAACATTCTTCAGCGTCTCCTCGAGCTTAGGAGTGGCATGGAGCACGTTGGAGGCAATGATCAAGTCGTACGAGTTGGGCTTGAACTCTTGGTCGGCAGGATCACGGCGGATATCAAGCGGACGAAAGTCCATCTTGCTTGCGTGCTTCTCAAACTCTTTGGCCGCTTGCTCGAAGAAGGCGCTCGAGATGTCGGTGAAGGTGTAGCTGTTGAATGAGACTTGCTCAGAATCCAAGAAGTACCGCGTGGCACCCCCAGTACCAGCACCTTGAAATGTCAGTCACTCCCCTTGTATCGGATGGGCGACGGTGGACCTTACCAATCTCGAGAACATCCAGGTTCTGATAACGGTGATTGATCTGCTTGACAAGCCTCTGGTAGTAGCTATAGGAGTGCCCGTAACTGACGGTGCTGCCGTAGAACTCGGTGAGCAAGCCGTCATGGTCCATGAGGTCAAAGGCGTTCCTGTTGTTTCGAAGCGTGTCCAAGGCACCTTCACCGACTCTCTGAATGAGGCGCACAAACGGATGAGACACGTTCCTTGGCAATATGTTAGCTGATATCTCGTCCATGTTAGAAGGAAGTCTTACTGTTGGATAAGTTCTTCAACATCAGCTCGCGTGTCCTTGTCCCAGTCTGACACATACCACACATTGCGGCCAGCTTCAGTTTCAGCCATGACATGCTCACACCACTGGATATGTTTCGTCGAGTGCCAGGCTGCCTTCTCGCGGTCCTCAGCAGTGAGGCTCGCGAGGAAGGACTTGATATACCAGTAGGTGATCCGTTCAATGACTGCAACCTTGCTCTTGTCCTGCTCAGTGGCGTGGTACTTGCTGTCATCGAGCAAGGTATCAGGATCTATCTCAGCCCAGTTCCACTTGGAGAACATGTCATGGTCATCAGCAGCCGAGGGTGGAGAGAAGGGTTTGAAACCGAGGCCCTCTATGTGAATCATAGTGGCTCCAGTCTCGGCATCAAAGACTTCAATGTCGCCTTCCACAGTGTTGCCAACACTTGCCGCGCTGGTTGAGATGAAGTTTACCTCGTTGGACAAGGGGTCGACTCTACCAGCCACCCAGGGGTTCAGAGCGATGCGGTCAATTCCAGTGGGCACCAGAAGAGATCGCAGACGTCTGTCACCGGGGGCCGTGTAAGCCCCAATGAAGCTTTGAAAAGCAACGTCGAGAGTGGCAGGGTGAATCACCATGTTGCGGTGATTGTCTTTGAGGTGGTGGAAGGCAATGGTGCCACAGGCCTTGCTATCTCCCCGCTTCAAGCTGCTGACTCCACGGAACTGCTTGGTGTAGCCATAGCCAATCTCATCGAGCATACTGTAGAATCGGTCGACGCTGACGTTGTTCAGATGCGGCGGTTCGCCCTGAGGGACTGGAAGAGCCTCATGTGATGCTGGTCCGTAGGTAACGGCAACCGTACCAGAGGCCGAGCTAGTGAGACTCGTTTCTCTGGCGAGAGAAGAGTTGATGGTGAAGCTGTAGACTGCGTATTCATCCGTCGTCTTGGATTGGTCCATCCCCAGAGTGAGGTTGAGCTCAACCATACTGTTCTCATTCTCAAAGGTCACAGCTTTGTCGATGCTCAGGTCCAGAACCTCCAGCAGCTGGACCTCTCGGTCACCGGCCTGCTTCAAAGCAGCCTCCATGGCCATGACGACGTAGCCTGCTCCAGGGAACACAGTCTGTCCTTGCAGAGAGTGGCCGTCTAGCCATTCGATATCACGCTGTCGGATAAAGTTCTGCCACTGAACCGACGAAGGACTGCTGTGCACGAGTTGTTTGCCGAGCAAAAGATGAGGCGTATCAGCGGCAAGCCATGAGCGAAGCGTGCGAGACTCCTTTCTGTACGAGCGGGAATGGTCCCAAGAATAGCACGGAAGTTCCTTGGACAAGTCCTTGACAGCTGTATCTGGTGATAGGCAGCTGTAGAGGCTGTCGATGTCAACAGCAGCTGAGCCAAAATGTGACCATAGATAACCCAAGCACGAGGAGAAGGCTTCGGTGTCATCCTTCTTTCGCTCCATGCAGCCCACGTATGGGAGAGGTGCACCAGAACAGTTCTCGATGGTTTGCAGAGTTGGATTCTTCAGAGCAGGGTGAGCTCCAACCTCGATACAGGCGTCGAGTGGCAGATGCTTTACCAGTGCTTGCTCGACAGCATACGAGAATAGGACGGGAGAGAGAAGGTTGTCCCTCCAGTACTCGGCCTTGAGATCCTCGGGCTTCATGACCTTTGCTTCGTACACAGACGAGATCCAGGTGACGGTTGGTGAGGCCTCCCCTTCAAAGGTATCACAGCCGCAAGCTTTGAGAGCGGCCACATAGGGCTCGGCACAGGGATGCATATGGTGAGAGTGATAAGCCCTGTCGATCTTGAGAAGGCGGTTGAACCTCGACTCGTCATTGAAAATCTCCTGAGCCTCAAGAATGGCATCCTTGTCACCTGACAGAGTGACACTCTCTGGGCCATTGCTCGCTGCAACAGTGATTCTACCCTCAAAAGCCTCGAGAGCACATAACTCTGCTGCATCGTCGTAGGAGGTGCCCGCAGCCATCATGGCACCCTCCACGCCTCTTGAGCTACCTGCAAGCGTCGAAGTGAGACCGCGAAGATGTGCGATGCGGATTGCTTGGGAAGCCGAGACGAAGCCTGCGGCAAAGGAACAAGCTATCTCTCCCGAGCTGTGACCAAGGACGGCCTTGAACTCGACCCCTGAGGCTTGAAGAAGCTTCACAAGCATGATCTGGACTGCACAGCAAAGAGGCTGGGAGAAGGTAGCGTCATGGACGTTTGAGTCTTCTCCCTCGAGAAGAAGCTGGTCCATGAGGTGCCACTTGGGTCGGTATTCTGCTGGCAGATCCTGCAGAGACTGGTCGAGCTCCAAGATGACTCTTCGGGCGTACGGGACTTCTGAGATGAGAGCCTTTCCCATGGCTGGCCACTGAGCACCCTGACCAGTGAAGATGCCAAGGACCTGGGGTTTGAACTTGGTGTCAGAGGCAGTTGCGATGCTTTGCTTTCCCTTGACCAAAGGTGCATCGCGCTCAAGAGCCTCACAGAGAGCTTGTATCGTCTTGACTTGGATCGAATGGCGGACCTGGAGATTGGAGCGTTTCCTTAGCAGCGTCCAAGCCAAGTCTCGCAGCTGTACATCAGGATGGTTCTCGAGATGTTGCTTCAGCTCCTCCATGGTGGCCTTGAGAGAGGCTTCCGAGTTGGCAGACAGCGTGATGGGCGCAAGACAAGGGGTTAAGGGCTGATCCAGTGCCTGTTCCCTACAGGAGGGAACGTAGGACTCGACGATGACATGGGCGTTTGTGCCGCCGAATCCGAACGAGTTGACGCTCACGCGTCGTGGCTGGTTGGACTTGAGTGTGGGCCAGGCCATCTGCTTGGTGACAACTTGAAGATCAGAGTAGAAGGGGGCCACTCTGGGACTCAGTTCATTGAACAGCATGTTTGGTGGTATAAGGCCATGTCGGATGACCTGAGAAGCCTTCATCAAGCCAGCAATGCCAGCAGTACCTTCGGTATGGCCAATGATTGTCTTGATACTACCCACGTACAGAGGGTCCTCGTCGACGGCACGCTGCCTGTCTCCAAAGAAAGCAGAAGAGATGGCTTGGGCTTCTTGAGGATCTCCTGCGGGAGTACCAGTGCCGTGGGCTTCAAAATATTGGCAACGGTCCTCTGGCTTTGCCAAGTCGAGACCTGCTCTTTCGTAGACTTGGCGAATGAGGGCTTCCTGTGCTGCATGGTTGGGCATGGTGATCCCTGGAGTCCTTCCATCCTGGTTGATGCCGCTCTCACGAATCACACACTCGATGGGGTCACCATCTGCGAGTGCCTGGCTGAGGGTCTTGAGCACGACAGCAGCAACACCTTCACCCCTGGCATACCCGTTCGCGCCGGCATCCCACATTCGAGAACGGCCAGTGGGTGAAAACATGTTGAGTTTGCTGGCGCCGATGAAAGGAGCTGGGCCCAGCATAAGGTTTGAGCCGGCGGCAATGGCCACGTCGCTCAGGCCTGTCCGAAGCTGCTCGACGGCTTGGTGCACAGCCACGAGGGAGGAGCTGCAGGCGGTATCAAAGGTCATACTTGGACCGTGCCAGTCAAAGACGTATGAGACTCTGTTGGAGAGGATGGACGAGGCTGTGCCGGTGGCAGCGTATATGCTCATGGCGTCGATGTCGTAGTTTTGGATGTCGAGGAAATCCCGCTGCATCATACCGACGTAGACGGCGGTAGGAGAACCTCGAAGGTCTTCCATCTTGAGACCAGCTGACGAGATGCCTTCGTACACAGTCTCGAGAAGAAGGCGTTGCTGAGGATCGATGGTGTCGACCTCGCTTGGGGGGATGCTGAAGAAGCTCGGGTCAAAGGTGTAAGGGTCTTCATCGAGAAAGTAGGCGTATTGAGCGTTGGTACGACCATGGTGAGACCCATCAGGATGGTAAAAGGCATCGATGTTGAATCTGTCTTTGGGGACTTTCTTGACCAAGTCTCTGGGGCTCTTTAGAAGTTCCCAGAGCTTCGACGGACTCGATGCACCACCGGGGAAGCGACAGCCGCTGCCAATGATGGCAATGGGCTCATTGCGGCGGGCTTCAGTTTGGGTCATGGTAATGATTTGATCTTGTTCGATCTTGATGTGTTGAAGAGATGATGCTGCAAGTATAGTTGAGGGCGTAGAGGGAGGGCCTTTTATAGGGCCCTGGTGGTTTCTCTTTTCCCTTTGCTATAGTCCTACATGATCCTCACGAGCCTGGAGGGTTACATGTCGGCTGGTCCGTCAGTACATTCTCCGAATGACTGCATCGTCGGCACTTGGCAACGGGCAAATCACAGGAGCTGCAATCCATACTGGAAAGTGTGATAAGGCTCGGCGCTGATTATCCAATGCCTTTCGGTGCCCGAGATATCCCTATGCGCGGGACGTGGGTTCAGTATTCGAGGGTAGTTCCACCAGGGCTGGAACACAATGGGATAAGCTAACTACAACAGGACATAAGGTTGTAGATACGAGTCCTCCATTATGCGGTTGAAGGAGCCAACAGCAGCTTGATTACGGGCCATGGCTTAGGACTTTGGAGCAATGACTTGTTGAGGAAATCAGATGCGACTCTGACGCTCCTAGATAGGTCTCTCTCTATATTCACACCCTTCTGTCTACCTAGTCCAGACCACACCACCTTCCTGCCACTCAGCTTACTATGCTGTCAGCACAGCGCACCATGGCTCGTTGTTTATCTAAATGTCTCAGTTCTGCGGGGCGAGAGCTAACATATCCGACAATCTCATGATATGCTTCACCACCTCGGCCAGCTCATCCTTCCTCGTCGGCAAGTGATGGCCAGCCTCAGTCTGGATGACAGTAGCGAAGCTCGGCTGATAGTGAACCCTCACGAGCCTTCGTGCCCGCCCGAGACAAAAGTCCCTGTTGCCGTGTATGTGAAGAGTCGGGACGTCGATGTGTGCCTTGCTCATGCCGTGAGCCTGGGCCTTGGCGTTGAGCCACAGCGAGGCCTCGTTGGGGAAGAAGCAGCAGCTCAGCGCAGCAAACATTGGCCGTGGAAGCCAAGGTGCGAGGCCTTGCTGTTGCTGCCAGAGCATCATTGAGAGGGCGAGGGCACCCTCGGAGAAGCCAATGCCGCCAACAATCTCGGCCTCAGGGTTGCTCTTAGTCGCTGTCCATTCATCGACGGCATTTTTGACAGAAGAGGTGACTCTATCAATGCCATCCTCAGTAGAATTGCCGTTGCTCCCAAACCAGCAGTAATATGGCTCTTGGCCGCTGAACATGGGGAGAACACCGGGTCCTGGAGCACATTCCAAGGGCCCGTCGAGGAAGATGAACTCGAACGTTTCCCCTAGCAGCAAGCAGATCCTCGCCATCTGGACCTTGAAGATGGCTCCCTTTGAGCCACTGCCATGGAAGCAAAGAAGTGCTTTGGAAGGCCTCTTGGACATTCTGTTTGCACTGTCAGTACATAACCGAGAGTGAGGCATGGTGGGTGACCAACCTTGCGTTGTTGAGGTCGAAACAAACTTTGCTTTCTGTACCGTACCCAATTCTGCCGTTGTAGCTGTTGCTCAAGAGCTGATCAAGTTGTTACCACGTGGTTTGAATAAGAGTACATCAGAACGATCCATTCGCGGGAGGTCTCGCAGGATATCCGCTTGAAATAGCGTAGCATGATACCAGATTCGGCATATGCCCGCCTTACAATGCTCGATAAGCATAAACCTTGCAATCCATGTCGTGTTGCCTGATACCTGGTGCGCCATCGTAAGTTGGCCGCGGAGGCGACCAACGTGCTGACGTCCATATGCAGTACAACCTTAGAACGCCGAAGAAGGCCTAAAAACGCCGAAAGGGTGATGGGCGTGAGCGGGCCGTCCCTCAAATGTCCGACGGCTTACTGCTGCAGCTGCCGGGCTATGCACTGGGCGCAGCAGGCCAGGGGCTCGCAGTGTGAGCTCGTGGGAGGAATAAGAGATGGTGTTGGCCATTCTTTGGACATGGCTGAATTGAAAGGGCTTCAGCATTGAATCAAAACCACTTCAGGATTCAATAAGCACCAGTTCCTTTACCTTCACTCTGTCCTGTAAAGATCAAGAAACCCCCTTCGTATCCTGCTCACAATGGAACCGATCCCTGCGCTACCAACGACTCAGCGTGCCGTCATCATAGAGGCTGGAGATCAGGTACGCGTGCGGGACAATGTACCCTTCCCTACCCTTCAGAGGGACCAGTTCCTGGTCCGAACGGACGCTGTGGCCGTGAACCCTAGCGATACCAAAATGCGCGGCAACTTTGTCACGCCAGGCGGTGTTCTAGGGACTGACTACGCCGGCACCGTCATCGCCCGCGGCCCCGAGGTGACCCGAGTAGAGGTCGGTGACAGAGTGTGCGGAGCTCAGCACGCCATGAACGCCAACAATCCTCCTCGCGGGTCATTTGGAGAGTATAACCTCTCTGCCGGCAGCATCTGGTTGAAGCTGCCCCCCACGGTCAGCAGCGAAGGCGGCGCCACGTTTGGGGCCGGCATCAGCACTGCAGGGCTTGCTTTGAAGCTTCTGGGGCTCCCTCTGCCTGATGCTCCGGTCGAGAAGCCCAAGTACATTCTTGTGTACGGCGGTAGCACAGCTACAGCAACCATCGCTATTCAGCTGCTACGACTGTGAGAGGAACTCGATTCCAAAGTTACAACCATGGAGCCGGCGTTGACGTTTGTAGCGCGAACATGATCCCAATAGCAACGTGCTCTCCCAAGAACTCAGAGCAAGTCAAAGCGTACGGTGCCCAAGAGACCTTCGATTATCATCAACCAGACTGCGCGGCTAGAATTGTAAGTCAATCTCACTTTAGCAAGATGCAGCAACGTTCACCTTGGCTGATCTGCCTCCCACATGTAGAAAGCCTACACAAAGAACAACCTTTGCTACGCTCTCGACTGCATCACGACAGTTGAATCCACCAGCTTCTGCTTCGCCGCCCTTGGTCGCGCCGGCGGCAAGTATGTGTCCCTGGACCCCTTTTCGCCGCACGTTGCCACCCGCGCGACCGTCAAGACGGACTGGGTTCTTGGACCATCCATCTTCGGCGACGGGTCCACCTGGCCCGACCCATACGGCCGTCCCCCGAGTGAAGAGATTCGCGCTTATGGCGAGAAGCTGTGGGCGGTGGCGCAGAAGTTGGTCGACGATGGTAAACTGCTCCATCATCCCGTGCGGATTATCGATGGTGGGCTCTCCCAGGTGCTCACAGGTATGGAGCTGGTCAGGAGTGGTAAACTGTCAGGGGAGAAATGTGTTGTTCGCCTAGGTAACTAGTTGTTCGTAACGGTTGGTGATAAGTGTCGTGAATGGAATGATTTGAATCATCGGCTTCAAGATAATACGTATGTGATGAGGCCCGTTAGTTTCCTGGGGACAGCGGTCATGCTCCTCATCGACATTCGTCTGATCAGTGACTTAATTCTCGTGTGACAAGCCCCCACAACCCCCTCATTCGACATTGCAGTGTGGGGGGATATGAAGGCAGCCAGGGCTGAGTCATGTCATATCTCATTGAGCCGTGAGCGAGTTATATGACAAAGGAAATAACCCAGCTTCTCTGTAGACCTGCCGAGAGGTACCTTTCACTTTGGGCTCAGTGGGCTATGCGACAAGTTACACTTCAAGGCTTACCCTTGGCAGTGAGAATGGCTGATTACGCCGAGAAAAGTGACAGATGTGAGTTATATTCAGATTCAAAGTAAGACAAGCCTCCTTCTTCAGTACAACCTCCTCGATGTTGCCTCTTTTCCCTGGGCCCAGAAGCTACATGTGATCAAATGTGCATCCACCATAGAGTGCTGACGTGATTTGCAGGATCGCCTGGGGACACACATAGAGTACTGCCTCTCTCTGGCCTCATACTTGGCATTTCGTGATTTTCTCGTTCACAGAAGCAATGTCCCCTGTAGCCTGTCAGCTCTGCCTTGCTTATCCTGCATCCTCACATTCCGTGCGACCTTCCTGCTAACGCCAATGCTATAAGAGGTGCATATCTTTCGCCGTAAGCATCCTACTTGACATTTATAGACCAGTTAAGAGCTGCATCTTATGTGCCCAGCTGAAGTGGTGTGACTATCTTAACTAAAGTCCCTGTTGCCGTGAGGCATGGCAGGGGTAAAATAGGGTTAAATTGGGTAAAAGGAAGAGTGATGCTTATTTTAGGCCTGCGCGGCCGTGGGTCTAAGAGTTCCCACTTGCCCGGAAGCCTGTCTACGTGACCCAAACCAATCCCCCCACCATCCAGAATGCCCAAGACTATCAAGGTTGCTACTATCCAGGCTGAGCCTATCTGTAACGATCTCCAAGGCAGTGTTAACAAGTCCATCGCCCTCATCCGAGAGGCAGCCGGCAACGGTGCCAACGTCATTAGATTACCCAAGGTCTTTATCCCTAGATATCCATAGTGAGTATGAATTCAAGTAGGCATATGATGGCAGGATTCGCTTATTTAAAACCAGGAGCATCTAGGCCAACTGCCCCACAGACAATGCTGCCTTCATGAATGAATACCTTCCCCGATGGCGGAGTGGTTAACCGCCTGGGCAGACCTCTTGTAGCGCACCTGCAGAGGTGCCGGGTTTGAAACCCGGTAGGGGACCTTTAACCCCCCGGAAAAGCCAGGGCAGCTAAGCTGCCTGCCGTACGGCCTTAGGGCCCAATTTGGCAAATTACAGGGTCCGCCGACCTGTCGCGAAGAGCTGCCCAATGGAGCTGTTGCAAATCAGGGCTATCCGTGTAGATCACTTCAATCTGTGTGTATTGTGCGTGATCTTCTTCCTCATGATAATTCCCTCTTTCCCTTTTGGGCCACGACGTGGTCTTCCTAATTGGGCCTAGTCAGGGGACGAGCCGGGGATCACCCGGCCGGCTACTTGCTCACGTGACCACCCTCAGAGCTATTGTACAGGGTCCAATCCGACATCTTCAAACGTTATATCCCAGGTCGCGTTGTTGACCTCTCGAACGGAATGCAAGCTTCTTAAGACTTATCTCGCCACAAACCTGGAACTATTGACCAAACTGACTCGAAAGGGTGTATTATTGTTTAGGGTAGCTTCATAGTCTGCTCAAGTTGTTTAAGAGGGGTCGAGATACACGCAACAGCGAGCTCAGAGCAGCTATGTGATAGGGAAGGTTAGCGACAAGCCCACAGACAGCAAATTTAATGGTCCATCGGAAATGCCCAAAACTTACTGTTTAAACCTCTAACTAGCCAGTTTTCACATAAAATAATAGCTGACATGGATTGTTATGTTTTCAACCTAGCTTACCAGAGCTGATATCCAACCACATTTCAAGCTTAGAAAACTGATTAAAGCAGTATGAACCTATTTTCTCGTGATTCGAGAGAAACCATGCAGAAGGGGTTAGGTGAGGTTAGGAGCTGGCATCTCGGACTATGGTTGTGTAGCTGTGAAGAGTGAAGCCGGAAGACCTAGGCGACCAATCACAGGAGTTGTTGAGATTAGTCATGGCCATATTTCGGATTAACTACTTATCCGCTTGTCAAGTTAGCTCACCGCTCTAAAATTCCTCTTTTGGCAAGCCGTATTTCTTATTCCGAGTAATAAGAGAATATTGATGCCTAGAGATTTCAGGGGAATCAAGTGCAATGGACCAATTTGTTGTTATATAAAGCTGTTCTCCGCGACATGGTAGACTTTTCTCTTTTGAATCCTCAAAGCCACACTCTTCACATTTTCTCTACCATCTCCCCAACATGACTACCGCCTCCTCCAAGGTTAAACCCATCAACGTGTTCGCACGATGGCGACCACTTGCATGTGATGAGGCCGATTTAGGTGAGATGCGATACAGCAAGCAGTCAGACTCCGAAGGTCTTTCTTCCGTCTCTATACAACCTCAAGAATCCTCCAAAGATCGTCCATGGACGAGTCCCTCGGCTTTCCACACCATCTTTGGTCCCAGCGATCACAACTCCGACGTATATAACGCTGTTGTGGTGCCCAATATCTCCACGGTCCTTGCTGGTGAAAGCTGCAGCTTCTTTGCGTATGGTCATTCAGGTAGTGGCAAGACACACACCATCTTGGGTTATGATTTTGAGCACAATCGAGAGCTTGGACTGTGTCTTGCTGCTGCCAAGCAACTGTTCGCAGATATCGACCGTCTTCAGGCTGAAAACGAGGGGCAAGAGCTAGGCATTGGCTTCAACTTGTTTGAACTGCGTCAGAAATCAGCCTTTGATCTTCTCAACAACAGGTCCCAATGCCACGTCAGACAAGGCCCCGACGGGAAGGTCCATATCCGCGGAGAGACTGAGGTTCTGGAAGAAGGCAAGGTTCGAGTTCAACCCATTGTTCAGCGGCCTTGCTGGAAATTCGATACCTTGCAGCAAGAGCTTGTCCACGCACTCGGTCAGCGCGCAACAGGATCATCGAGCGTGCATGACCAAAGTTCCAGGACTCACGCCGTCCTGGAGCTTGAGGTCGTCAGCCAGCCCTTGATTACTGCGAGGCAAGCCTTGGTTGATCGCCAGTCTGAGCTTGTGCCCGTGGGAAAGCGCGCCATAGACATCAGTATCGAGGAGGATATGAAGAGCGTCGTGCAGACAGAGGGCGGCGGTTGGGCACCCAACCCTGACTACCAGAAGGATGAAGCTCGCATCAAAGCAGTCGAGGATGAGAAGGCCCTATTCGAAGCTCGTGTCACAGCCGCAGAAGAGCAGGTCCAAGAGATCCTCAAATCCAGTCCTTCTCCGTGCTTGGGTGCGAAGATGGTATTTGTCGATCTAGCGGGCGCCGAATACTCCGAAGACAATGCCGCTCGATTGCGAACCCTGAAGCAGAGTCCCCAAGAACGCCAAGAGGGCCGGCAGATCAACAGCGATCTGCTGGCATTGAAGGAGGTGATGCGAGCTTGGTCCAAGGGGTCGAATAGAATACCGTTCAGATCCTCGACTCTGACAATGGTGCTGCGGGAGCATTTTATCGCCACGGGGAGCTCTACCATCATTGTCACTCTTTCGCCTGCGCAGGATCAGTATGCAGCCACTCTTAATTCTCTTAGATATGCGAGCTTGGTCGGAGCTGCTGGGGTCTGATGCTGTCATGTAACAAACACAATACAAGAGAGACTTTTGTGACTATTACTTCGCCACTCCTGTGAAGCATATGTTAGCTCTCAATGCATTTTTGAATTGGCTGCAAGTAGTGTAGGTAGAGTGACGAGATACCTGCACCGACCGCGACCCACGTCGGAGCCGGCTCGGCCGTTGTTTTACGTGTATCGTTTCAAGATTAGCAATACTCTCAAACTTATGTCAAGAACTTAAGATAGTGCCCAACGTAGGTAGTTAGTAAAGTACTGTGCGATATTCCGTGATGTCTCTTGCAGGGTGTCAACAGCCACCACTCACTTATTCGTTGTTTGGGAATCTGACCATTTTTCTGGCGCCCACGCACTCACGTCATAGACTCGATACTGAGCTCTGAAGATAACGTTAAAATGAATAACCAGGAGCGGAGAATAGCCTGCGTTGGAGGGATTTTCGATCCTTAAATCCGACCGAGACTTGCTTACAAACCACCAGGTGATTGATACCAACTCATTGGCCTATTTAGCATCGAACAGGCCCATGTAAACATGACTGTAAACCCCCTCGTTAAACCAAACGCACGAGTGACAACCATGCCTCACAACATTCTTCTAACCGGCGACTCTGGCTACCTCGGCGGAGGCCTTCTAGCAGGCCTCTCTGAAGCAGATTTGCCACCTTTTGGAACCCTCTACGCTCTCGTCCGCACCCCCGATCAAGCCAAGGCTGTTGAGCAGCATGGCGCAAAACCGTTGACTTTTGACGTCAAGGATGAGGCTTCTGTTCGTGATGCAGTTCTGGAAAACAAAATCACCGTCGTCTTTTTCTTGATTGACGCTGCTTCGACTATCTCCCAGGAGCTATTCATCAAGGCTCTTGGTGAAGTGAAAAAGAAGACAGGTTGTGAGGTTCACTTTCTGCACGTAAGAAAGCCTCTATCATCTCCTGGGATGATGAACTGATCTCAGTCGATAGACTTCCGGTGCCAAGCTGTTCTCAAGCCATGCCGGCGCTCCAACGGACCGTGCACTGCGTGATGATGATGTAAATCTATATGACGTTCAGGCGGCTCAGCGCGCAAACGTCGAAGCATTTAAGCCAGTGAGTCCTTCATCTCTTCTCGTTCCCGTCTACCATATTGATTCAGTTGTAGGTGGTCGGGGTTAACAAGAAAATCATTGACCTGGCTGAAGCCAACCAAGTCCGCAGCTACATATTTGTACCTTGCGTCGTTTGTGAGTGATCCCCATTCAGTGCTCTGAGACACAGCGACTGATCATGTTTGCTAGACGGGAAAGGTCGAGGCTTTGGTAACCCAATCTCTATTCAGATCGTGGCCATTGTCAAGGCAGCCAAGGCAATGCGGCGAGTATATCGGACGGATAGAGGCCGCCCTGTATGATTCCACGGTACCTAGTATGCCATAACTGAGCTAATCTGAACAATTAGACCTGGCCTGTGTGCCACGTAGCTGACAATACCAACCTCTACATTAAGATCCTTCGCGGAATTCTAGAGAACAACGATATCGATCACGGAAAGGAAGGATACTTCCTCGCATCTCCGGGTAGCGTCGCTTGGGACGACATCTATTCCGAGTTTGCAAAGGCTCTCGCCAAGAGGGGCTTGGTTGATGATGAAACAGTTCAAGATGCGGATGATGAGGCCTTAGACGGCATGGCTACCGCTCTCAACTGCTCCAAGGATTTTGTCGCCGTCCAACTTGGGGGGAAGTGAGTCGTGGTCCATTCAAGCTGACCGTAATGATCAAACTGACATGTCTCATCTAGATGTACTTTTACTGCTGCTCATGGAAACAAGATTGGCTGGCATGCTCAGTACAAGCCTGAGCATATCCTTGAGACGGCGGATGACGAGGTGGACTGGATTTTGCAGAACATGAAAGACTGAGTCGAGTGCATCATGTTGCCAAACGAGGGACTGCAACTATCCTCCCATAAGAACAAATAGTGGCCAACTTGTGGTATCTATCGAGTATAATCCGCGCTAAAACGTTACAAATATGATGTTCCTCCAGGCGACGTCCCATACCCTCCTCCCACGGCCGTTCCCAACGCTCCTCCACTCGGCCCGCCATACACGCCTCCGTATACACCTCCCGACACGCCCCCGTTTGGACCCCCATTTACGCCCGAATACACTCCTCCGTGCACACCTCCATACAAGCCTCCATACTGCCCATCTCCCCCCGATGGCGAAGATGCGTATCCGCCTGGAGTGTAGCCTGGGCCAAGTCGGCCATCAGCTGAAGGTCTTGGGCTCGCATCGGCTCTGAATTTGCTGCTGCTCAGACGAGCGGTGGCTTCGGCTGTTCTGCGGCCTGTGGGTTCGACTGGTGATGGTTGTGGTTCTGTCTCTTCTTTGTCGTCTTTTTGTTTTCTTGAGAAAAGGTTTGGGAGACACATTGTCGTGTTTTTGAGTTTTGAGTCGCGTCACGGGTCTGGTGTCACGCGTTTCAGCCGTCGTGATGTGATGCACGCCCAAAGTATCGATATCAAAGGAGGAGAACTTGGTTTTGTTGTTGTGACTTTTGGCGGAACGTTGTGATGAAATTGAGTCGGGAGCCTCAATCTTTTCAACGTTTGGTGAAAATATGCTTAAAATAACAAGTGGCTCAGCGCTCGGCGATCCCCGAGACGCGTAATCTTGCTTGCGAAATTGGCCTCCCATCCCTCGTGTTAGTCCTGGGCTGGGATCTGCACTGCCCTGTTAATACGTGCGCGGCGATAAGTCACGATTTGAGCAAAGGTTAGAATACGCGAAAGTATATATTGAGCTGCACCTCTTTGCTCTTACAATTCTTTCTTTGCCCACGTCTTGTCATTTAGGGCAACCAGTACAGGCACGCAACTCAATCTATTCTCACGGGCCTTTGCCTTGACCGACCCACAATCGCCGTTTCACGACTGTTGGCCAAGAGCAAGGTTTCTTCTTGTACCGAAGAAGCCAACATCAAGCGTAACCAAGTCCTCCAGGTACGACAGATCAATGCTAGCCAGCGTCGAATTATCCTCGGCGAAAAACTTGGCGACACGACGCGCAGTCCATCTTGGGTTCTCATCCGCTATTGACACAGTTAGAATACGCTGGTGTTGTTGCCAAGAACTTACCGATCCAGTGGCCCGCTTTCGGGATAATGTCGAGCTCGACGTTTGACGAGATTGGTTCAAAGGTTTGACGAAGGATCGATTCGATTCCTGCACTTGCTTCACCTCCCATGCCGAGGAGTGGCACCCTCAGACGGCTTCCGTTCAACTTTGCCTGGAAAAACTGAGAGTCTTCGTACACGGTCGCGCTTGAGAAAGGACCAAGCATAGCTCTGAGGAATCCCGGCTTTGAGATACTCGTGGTGTATCTGTTGACCGTATCCTCACTGAAGCTCGCCGGACCAGAGTAACTGCCGTGGAAAAAGTACCACTCCAAAAACTGCTTCTCCTTACCAGACATGAGAAACTCGGCCAGGTCGGGGACCTGGAAGAAGGCAAGTTGCCAATTCTGGTAAAGATCCCAATACGGAGCAGGATTAGAAGTCTGTTCATACCCGAATCCGGGGAGGAGATATTCAGCAAGGACAAGTCTCTTGACCAAGCTGGGGTGCTGGATGGCGAGGGCTGTGGCCATGCCGACGCCTTTGTCATGCGCAAACACGTATGCGGACGAGACGTTGAGAAAATCCAAAACGCCCTTGAGGTCGGCGGCTGAAGCTGCTGCACTGTAGTTTCCATCGGGCGGGATACTCGAATCTCCGGCGCCCCTGTTGTCCGGAGCAATAACGGTGTAATTCTGGGCGAGAATAGGGCCAATGAACTGCCACGTCAGACTATGCTGAGGGTTTCCATGAACAAGCAGAACCGGCGGGCCAGAGCCGGCATATCGAAAGTGTATGCTGACGTCGTTCAAGGCAACACGGCCATGTTCCCAGGTGTCAAAGTCGTTTACAGCTCCTAGGGCCGTTGCAGAGAAGGCGAGAGCGGAGAGGGCAACCTGAAATGCTCGCATCTTGAAGTTGAAGTTTAAACTTGGTGAAAGATGGCTTTGTTGAGATTTCTTGGGCCCTTGGGCGGGATACACTTATTTTTATAATCAAACTCTACTGTACTAGATGATGATGAGTCCCTTGAGCCTTAAACTCCGGTTTCTCCATTTGAGCAACGGTCTCTTCTCCTTTAGGAAAAAGGTGTCTTACCAATCGTCCAATGCCAAGGAGCCTCATCGTGGAAACCCAATCCTTCCACACGCGGTGATGACAAGATGACTGGGATAAAGCTTACTATTTGCGGGGAGCATGACTTTTGCACAAATTGATTCGTCTCTGAGGAGTGCGCCAACTTCTGGTCTGATTGATACAGTAATACCGTAGCGGGGGCGGAATCTAGCGTTAGATGCCGAACATTCCGCTCGCTGATAGTTGCCATATCATACAGCATTTACAACCTTGCAGATCTACGAACCTAGCAGGCGCCGTATTGATACTACCTAATAAAGAAAACAAGGGTGATGGGCAAAAAAACGTCAGTACTCAGAATGTCGGCCTTTTTACATGGGTCAATGGTCTTTGAAAGCGCCGTCGTCTCGACCCTTGAGTGCAAGGTGCGAATAACCTATTGTCTTCATTTTAGGTTTTTTAGCGACTGGGATATCGTCTGTGAGTAATATCAATCTGCATGCCACAAACTTAATGCATAGAGTAGAGCCTTCTCCAAAACATACGCGACTGGCCTTTGACAGGTCTGAAGAATCCACGAGATATCAGATCAGTTGCTGATTCATAGTTAAACCCTTGACACCGTTGGTAGTAATAAGGAGATAAGAACTCCCGAATGAGATGCAATCTTGTGCACATGGGAGCGAACTGGTCCATTCAACATCAAGACAGAAGTCAAAATTTACCGGATAGTCACAAGAGCAAGTCACACGATGTTTAGAGTGATGCTGCCAGGCAACGAAAAAAAGAGTTCACCGCCTGCATCTCATGAAAAAGCCAACAGAGTCTGAATCAAAACAAACTCAACAACTCAAAACGCGAATCTAGTAGTTATAAAAGCTCAGGTCGCCTCAAGTTCGGTGTTACACCAAGTAAACACTTACAAACCAAACATTCATCTCGAAAACCAGCAACAAGCCTGCGAGGCAAACACCAATCTCACAATGGACTTGGAATTCCTGAACCGCCTTCCTCTGGCATGCAACACGACTGCCAACCAGACAAGGAACTGGAGTTTTCGGCAATGGGACAGGGGCCACGGCACAATCGAGTTCGGCACATGTGTGTCGAGATACCTCGTCGATGCGAGTTTCTGGATCACCGGAGCCGCTATCATCATCAACGCCGCCAGTTGCATTATGCGACTGAAACTTCTCAAAGAATTCAGGCAAAAATACCTGACCGACAATGCCAATTCAGCACTACCCACAACCAGAACCGGATCCCGGGGCAAAGCACAAGCTCCCAGTTGGATGCCGCCATGCTTGCCACCACGATTCTGCATCGCTCTGGACATCATGATTTGTTTCTTGTTCAGTGCTATCATCTCCTACGAGGGTAGCGCCGTCCTGATCACTGCTTGGCGCTTCACCATTGTCTTCATCCAACTCAGCTTCCCAGACTGGGAACCTCGGGCCCTAGCCGTCTTTGGCTACATTCCGACTTCAATCTTCATCCTACTGGCCTGGGCTGGCGTCCTTTTCGCGGGCTTCTATCTTGTCAAGATCCAATGGCGTATGGTGAAGGAGTTGGGGTATCTCTATCGGGTGAATCCGTGGAAGAAGAAAAACAACGATGTGGAACTTGGGGAACTCGATGATCACAACTGCCCGCCGGTTTATGAGGGATGGGAGCAGGCTGAGCTACGGGTCCTTTAAGGAAGAGAGTCTACTTTTGAGGGACATTTGGATCGGGGTATGAAAGTAGTTCCTTCTCTATAAACTCTATTGACGATGGGAATGAATGAATGTGGTTCGGTTTGAAGAGAGAATAGGTAGTTTTGAATTCCAACTTCTAACATCCATGTTGAGGCGTCAACTTCATGTGACTGTCTAGCAAGCTTAAGCTAGGTCGAGGCAGATGAGAAAGCGTTAACACTGTTCACATTATGATTCGCCAATCAAAGGGTGTACAGGTTAGGGGGACTAGGTCCCGTCCAACGTCAAGTAGCCTCACCTTATCCCGGCGTAGCACCTATTTCACAAAGTCACAGCCCACAATACTGGCCTCGGAGAATGCAATCATGACTATCATGGCGGTAGTATATCTCGGCGACTCATTGGGCCAAAAGCAGAGATGTTTCTGCATTGGCCGCTTAGATTAATGACGGCGGCCCCCGGGGTATTTCTCTGCTTGGTTTTCAGGTAGATTAAGCAACACGAGTCTATGAAGAAGACATGGATTTTGTGGTTATTCGTGATTCGACAGTGGATGCCTCGGCTATTGCCAATCTTGGAGTAGCCGCGCGTGCCCTAATTAAGAAGCCTATTTAGCCAAGAACAAGGCCAACCATTCCCCTCATCTGTTGCTCTATTCTCTACCTCATCGACAGACCAACCACCAAGTCCTCCCCAAGACACTCAAATCTCGTTGCAATGTCCAAACCTCGAGCTTTGGTCAAGGCCTTTGACCATCTTGTCCTGACATGCACTGACGTAGGCGCCACGGCCACCTGGTACGCCAAACATCTCGGCATGAAAGTCGAGACATTTAGACCGCCATCCGACCCTTCCGTGGCGAGGACTGCTCTGAAATTCGGGATTCAAAAGATCAATCTCCACCAAAAGGGAAAAGAGTTTGAGCCAAAGGCCAAAACTGCGCTGCCTGGTACTGCGGACCTTTGTTTTGTCGTTGACGACAGCGTGGAACTTGATGATGTTCTCGAAGGGTTCCGGAATGAAGGGATTGAAGTTCTGGAGGGTGACCGGATTGTGCCTCGGACAGGAGCACAGGGGCCGATACAAAGCCTCTATGTTCGTGACCCGGACGGAAATTTGATCGAGTGAGTTTATTAGCCCCCCTTTTCAGATCTATGGCAGATTCTTATGCTGATAACTCTGGCAGGTTGTCAACCTACGCCAATCAGAAAACCGCTCAAGTATCAGCATGAAATTCCCATGCAGGGATTCTCAGAGAAGACAACGGGATGCAAGCGGAAACAGTAATGTATCCGGAATATAAATTATTACCATTTCCAATGCGTTGCTTGTCAGTGGCCAACCCTTACCCTGCGTGAATATGACCAAGTTCTTGGTCGGTGTTGGTTATAACCGAGCCTCCCGTCTTACCTCATAGAAGACACATGAGTTTCTGGTCTACCGGTAGTAGCAAAGGCGGATAAAACCGGCGTTTTCCCAGCCAATATTGCCGGAAATGCATTGACCCATTGTTGCCTGATGCCCAAACCTGCAGCAACACCAAAACAGTTATGCACTCTGCCGTCTGAACTACGTGTCACTTTGGTCGAGCTGAGGTGGCTTACTGACGGGTTGCGAGGGCGCGTGATTGGCCATACTACATTTGAGGGAGGCCCCGTGAGGGGGGGTGCTCGACTGCAGTTGTCGGTAGACCATATTCCTAATGCACAACGAAGGCTGGTGTGTTAGTTGTCCATTGGCTGTAGCCAAGACAACTGTCCAAGGTACTGCGGCATTTTCTCAACCGACCGACACCACCGAGAATGCCTTGGGCCTGCAAGTGACGCCAAGTAAGCGGGGGATTTATGACTAAATATTCCCCTCGTGGCATAAGTATGCAAGGAAAGGACCATCTGTGAAATCCCCCAAATTACACAGCCCTGTCTCGCTAATAACCCCGAGCACGCACCATAGGCCTCATTACCAGAATTCAGCATTGCAAGCCAGGAAACATCATAGACGTCAAGAATGGACCTGGCGGCTCACCAGCCCGGCTTCTCCCACCGTGGGGATGTCGACGATGCGTTTCGTAGGCTCCAGGAAAAAGTGATGCAGATGGCTGGTGGGGATCCCGAAAAGATCAAGGCCCTGCCCGAGCCAGAGGAGTTGTTCCATCAAATCGAGAGGCTACAGGAGCTGAGTGAGAAAAGAGCAAGGGAGAAGAAGAACAGGCACATCCTCAGCAGGGACAAAAGTGACGATGAGAGAGAGAAGAGGGCTGTTTCTGACAGGTTCAAGCTCGGCCTGAGCGTTACTATAAAATCTCTCAAGAACCTGGGCTCGATCGTCGTCTCTGGAGCATCCCAGGTGGCCCCCGGAGTACAGAGCGGATACAACGCCCTGGTATTCGTTATCCAAGCTTGGGAGGACTACGAAGAGATGGCAGAGAATCTCGCCGACCTCCTGGAGCACTGCTCTCGCTTCCTTCGCCGAGCCAACCACTACGAGAAAGCCAGGGATGTCAACCTAGACCTCCAGGTCTGCGAGACACTGGACCTTTTTGTCGAGATATGCGACGAGGTCATGCAGCTGCGTCGGAAGCGCTACAAGGTCAAGGCCTTTATCGGCCAGCTCTTTACGGGAGAAAACAGCAGCCAGGGGCTGAAGAAGAGATTAGCGGACCTCATCGCCTCGGAAGGCATGTTTGCCCAAGCCTTTCTCGTAGGTGCTGCTGCGGATACCAAAGCCGCTGTCGTCGAGATTCGGGCGGGCATGTCGCGGACCGAGTTCAACTTGGGGAAGATAGGGGACGAAGTTGACCAGATGGCGGACACAGCTAGGAGAGTTGAGAAGATTGCCAGGTCCAGCGAGAGAAAGGAGTCGGTCAAGGACTGGCGCAAGAAGATCGCTGCGACATTGGGATTCAGCGGCAGCGCATTGAACAGGGATGATGAACCCAATGCGACATGGCAGACAACCTTTGGCAACCGAAAGAAGGTGCTTGTTGACGGAATGGGCGAATGGATCGAGAAGAACGACACTTTCAACCGATGGCGTAGCTCTTCTACGACAGATACATCGTGGAGGAGCACCTCCATCCTCGTGCTAGAAGGCGATTCTAACTCTGGAAGAACTTCACTCATGGCAAGTGTGCTTAAACGACTTCTATTCCAGGGCCAGAGTGCCTCACCCTCTCACCGAGTCGTCATCGCCCACTACTTTGCAGAGGCCGATCGGGCCAAGCAGAAGCCAGAAGACGGATTCAGCGAAGATGGTCTCGGTCGATCCACCAAGCTCCTGGACGTGGCTTCTCGAGCTCTGCTCTGGCAGATTGCTACAGAACACGAAGCGATCACAAGCGCTGTGGCAGCGCAGATCGGAAACAAGAAGCCTGAGAACTTTGACGGTTCTATCGACCTCTGGAAGCAGCTGTTCTTCCAGCTCGGTCATCACGCCAACCATGACACCACGTTTCTCATCTTTATCGACGCTCTCGACTCGGACGTCTCCCAGCTCAAGCCGCTTCTGGAGGCCTTTTCCATGCGCGATGGGCCCGAGAACGCCCGTCTCTTTGTCACGGCTACGCCCGAGGCAGCGAGATTCTGGGAGCAAGATCAAATGGTGAGATCACGACGTGGGGAGGTCGAAAACGGCATCCAATTGAAGACAATCGCAATCGCGAGTCACAACAGTGAAGACGTGGGAAAGTATATCAGCCATCGTCTCGACGAGATCAAGTTCTTCCAAAACGCCGACATGTCGGGAGTGAAGAAGCTCCGCCAGGAAGCGGCGGGTAACTTGCTCCAACGGTGCGGCGGCGACTATTTCAAGCTAAACGCTGCTTTCAAGAAGCTGCACCGGGCAAAGTACTCGAGCGAGGTCAAAGAGATTGCCGCATCGGCTGGCGTTTCCAGGCCGGAACAGATCGAGTCGACGCTCCGCGAGCTAGAACAGGTCTTGACAGTCACGGAGATCCAAGAGCTCAACGAACTCGTCATGTGGGTTGACAGTGGCAAGGACTGGCTCAAGGTCGGTGAGCTGGAGGTCATCCTGGCGATGGACCACCAGGACCGGAGCGGCGGGAATGATGCGGGCTCGGGGCTGGATATCTGGTTCGTGCCGTTCCTCGCCGAGTTGCTGAAGCGGTACTCGACCATCTTCTCGGTGGCGGATGAGGGAGGGTTTGTGCAATGGAGTTCCAAGGAGGTCAAGGGGGAGATTCCGGATGCATCATCATCTGCGGCGATGGCAGTTCAGCAAGCCGAGATTGATATTGTGCGTCACTTCCTCAACACCGTCTGCCCCCCGGATCTATATCGGCGCTTCCAGTTCCAGGACCTGTTTGAAGGTCGGATGACTGCGCGCCCGGCCGATCACCAGATCCGTCGCGACACCGCGTCAGCGAATATCAAGATGGCCCTCAAGTGTCTCATCATCCTGACCGAGAGGGCGCTTCACAGCCGCCATTCTGGGCTCCGTCACTACGCCACACTCTGGCTCCTCGATCACCTTCGGGATGTTGACCTTGCAGTTGCAGATGCAGGCCTCAAGGGCGAGGTTGGCAAGCGCCTTGTCAGACTCCTCACGGAACCGGACGCCATCGAGGCGCTCTTCTGGCCTGCCGACATCAACATAAGCCGCGGCGCGTGGCAGGAGGGCGAGTATAAGCAGATCTTGGCGGCGAGGAGCCAGTGGGTGTATTCTCTTGAAGGTGTCGAGCAGGTTGCGCGATGGCTGGGCGATTATTCAGTCGCTAAAGCTATCGGAACTGATGTCGGCCGCGAGCTCGTGGATGCTGCCAAGCAGCACGGCGTCAATCTCTACCAGGCGCTGCTTTCCCGGATTGCTGAGCATCTCGCATATCGATTGTTCTGCACTGTCAAGATGAGCGCCCGTGAGCTTCTCGCCTCGGGGGCCGTTCTCAACGCCTACCTGATGAGAGTAAGTAGTAGTGCTTATGGAGTTCCTCGGCCTGGTCTGAGGCACGCTCCGAATCCTAGCCAACCACACATGTACTAACAGTGTTCTGCAGGTGGATGATGCTAGATCCAGCGATTTACCTAGCACTTCTAGAGTGTATATGGATATGATGACGCCTGTTCACAAAGAGTTTGAGGTCGAGAGTTTCCCGCTTACGACTCTGAAACGCATCGAAGCTTATGCAGCCGAGACTCTCAAGAGCAAGCGGCAGACGGACGAGCGAAAGAGCCTCTGGGAAGCAAACGCAGCAATGGCACTGTTTGAGATATGCAGTGAGAGGAGCAGTGCTTTGCGCGATGAAATTGAACGGCGAAGCACCAAGGCCTTGGAACTTGACCCGTCGAGCTGGTTCGCGGCCTACCTCTACGGAGTCCAGGAGCGCTCAGATGCACAGAGAGCCATCGACGTACTGAGCGGCGCTAGGGATGATTTCAAAGAGAACACAAACCGTGTGGGAAAGAACCTCGACGAGTGGACGGATTCCTGCTTACGCTCTCGCATCACCATGGCCTTGGGCAGGAGAATGTGGCGAGCCAGCCAGGACGACAACGCGGCTTCGATGCATCGGGAAAGTCTGGGGTACTGCTACAACCACTTTAGGAATTATCTCGACGTGATCGACGACTACTACCGGCGGAGAAACTGGAGCAACGTCATCGAATTCGTCGCTGAGCTGAACCGGACGACGAAGCTGTGGTACCCGTACCTAGAGGATCTGGACAACGACTTCTTCACCCGGGGCGAGATTGATGTGTCCGAGGTTTTCGCTTACGCTGCAAACTCGAGCGAGGACCCTGACGAGCGGAGGCGGTGGTGGAATGTCATCTCCAGCTTCTTCGACCTGGTCATCGAGGGCACCCATGAGCGAGGCTGCGACCACCTGCGGTTCAGCTTTTTCAGAGCCTATGGCGATACTCTCACGCGAGCTCGTGACCCCGAGTTCCGCGACAAGGCCTTTGAGGTTCGCAAGCAGGCGTGGGAATCCTTCCAGGCGCATCCCAACAACCGCGTGCCGAACAGGGAGATTGTCGATCTGTTGGGCGTTCTGGCTCAAGTATACCTGGACAAGGCCACCAAGGAAGATGTGTCTCCGGACGAACAAGAGAAGCTAGCTGTCTCGCTGTCCGATCTGATCCCGGACCTGGACAAGGCTTGGGCGAATGTTAGTGCGGCGTGCTCTCTGATCCGGTTTGAGACGGCAAGGGGCTTGCCTCGATCGGCAAAGGCGAAAACGTGCATTCAGGCCATAGTCCGGGACGGCATTGCGTTGCTTTCGGATAACAAGGAGTCCAATGACGACTCTGCGTATAAGACGCTGGCTCGGCTTTTCGTCACGCTGGGAGATTCCGAAAATATGAAGATTTGCTGGAAGATGCGCAACTCTATTTGGCACAAGAGGAGGTCCAGTCCTGGGCTTGTTGCCACAGCAGATCTCCAGACTCGTACTGGTTCGGATTTTGCTGGGGAAGTAGCTGGGGTCCTTTTCAGCCATCGCGAGATTCGCAAGGATTTGCTTTGGAATGCAATGAACTCGCGCACCAGCAACCATAATATAGAGGTAATCACGATGGGGAATACTAGCGGGGCAGGAATTTTTATGGGAGGAATCTTTGGGGGGGGTCCGCAACACGTTTACGGCGCTACGGCATCCCAAGCTACAGCAGAGAGCAGAAATTTCGAGGTGAGGAGTTCACATCAGAGAATACAGACCTCGGGGTGGGCAGAGATAGCCCAAACCGTTCCCGAGGGTGAGGGGGGTAGAGAGCGAGAGGGAACAGAAACAGGATCTACTGGAGAGGATCCGAGACCAGATGATATGGGGGAGAAGGATGGAACATTAGAGATGAGGGAAGAATGGGAAGCCGAGGATGCCAAGGGATCTGACGGCAAGGAAGAGGAGGGCGCCAAGGGTAAGAACGAGGAGGGAGTTGAAGATGGTGCGGAGAAGCGAGCCGAGGAGGAGGATGCGGACGATGATGAGCAGAGCGATGATAAGAAGAGTGAGAGCGCCGGTAAGGACTCAAAGGAGCAGAGCACAGGCGCCGAGGATCAAACCGAAGACGAAGTCGACGATGCCCTCCACCTAGCCTGGTGCGACGGCACTTGCGGCAAGAAATGGACCACGCTGGATGAGCCTCTGCATGTCTGCGCAGACTGCGTCGGAAGCCGCATTTTCGACGAGCAGTGCCATGGCCTTCTAATGGAGGACAAGCTCGCGAGCCCGGCGAAGGATTTTTTGTGCAAGAAGGAGCACCGGTTCTTCCTTGTGCCGAAACGGAATGAGGACGCTGAAGAGTCGGACATCGTTATGAAGCTGAAGAGGGAGGCGGCGTTGAGCACGTGGAAGGAGCAGCTGCGGCGAGAGTATCTGGAAGTTGATGATGAGCCGTATTAGGGCGCGTCGATATAGATCACTCATAGGTGCCCTACCAAGATATGCAATCCGATGAAAGCATTTCTCTACTATCTATATATGCATGTGTTTAAACGGTGGGGTTATAGTTTAATATTTAAAATTATATATATATATATATATA
>JAANQP010000085.1:0-17625 GCA_011320165.1 Fusarium protoensiforme
TCCCGGCCCATCATGGCCCCTTCGGTACGTCCCCCCCCCCCCCCTCCTCTAGGTTGTTTCGTCCGCCTGCTGCCCTGTCCCCTTCACCGGGGGATCCGCTGTCTGCCCACCGTGGTGTTTGAGGACGCGAGCAAGTCAACCGTTGAGATGTGACTGATTGTCCTGTCCATCTTTGTTTGCTTGCTCCAGCCGCCTGGTTCAGCTCGTCACCATCACATCGTCTTTGTTCCCTGTCTGCCAATACCCTACCCTGCCATATACTCTCTTCTTTGTTCTATATCTCTCCTGTTTCACTGTCGCAACCCCTTCACACCTTTCCCACCTCAAAACCACTTGACCCTCAGCATCTCTCTCTAAACATGGCCAAACCTCTTCCCTGGTCCTCCTCCCACGCCCACTCTCAGCCCAGCCGTCGCATGCAGGATCAACCAGAAGCTGACCCATCCAAGAACCGCAACTCTGTTCGCTTCAGCACCTACAGCATGGCTCCCTCGTTCGCTCCCACCGTCCAGACCACCGATTCGGCCCACGCCGAGATCCGCGACATCGCCACCGGCCTCGACCGCATGGAGAACAAGGCCCTCACCTCGCAGCGCGTCGTCCTCACCGACGAAAAGACCGACACCATGAGCAAGCTCGCCCTGGGCGCCAAGCTCGAGCGTGCCCTCGACAGGAGGATGGTCGGTCAGGACGCCGTCATGCGACCTCGCGGCCAGAGCCTCAACGAGAAGCTCAGCGAGAAGGTTGAGTAAACTGCCTCGTCTCGTCTCGCGACTTGAATATATGCCTCGATCAAGCAACTGCCTCTTGTTTCCCACTCGAGACCAGCGTTTTTTTCCCCTCGTTTTTCGCAAAGGCTTGATACTCCTCGCTTCGGGCACCCATCGCAAACCACCCGCATTGGCCCACGACCATGAGCCCAACTCCAGGGGGGGAACAAAGGACAACCCACACACCACTTTAACCCCTTACCAACCAACTATACCACCCGCCATAGCCTCTTTTTCACGAATACAGACCCCAAACTCAGGATATGCACACCATGAAAGACAGTTACTGTTTTCCTTTTATTTTTCCTCATTTTAGTTTTTAATGGCATGTCAGGGATGGAATAAACCGGGAAAGGGTGGAACAAACGTTGTGACATGGTGCCGAGCCCAGGACTTCTACCGAAGATTCCGGAGTTGTTGGTTGGAATGAAATCAAAGGAACAAAGGTGAAACCGAGAGGGGATACACGCGTTTTAATTCTTTTCATCCGTCGGTTTTTGTCGTCGTCATGTCGCCAAAGCAAGAAACCAGGCGCAAGGGGAAGAAAGAGGAGCAAAGGGGGGGGCGAAGAATCTCAAAGGAGTGTACGATTACCCATGTATTTTGGCGGATATCATGTTTCTTTTTTTACCCTCTGCGTCTTTTGCCTAGTTAACCCTCCTCATGCCGAGAAACACGGCCGTCAAATCAGTCTTATCGTTTCTGCCATGGGATGTTGGGTAACTTTCGTTGTGTAGATGAGCAGGTGATGACGCACCTGGGATCCCCATAGAGTTGAAGAATCAAGGGCTCTTTGCATTGACAGATATGAAATCATGTGCAGATAAGGCTGTGCATGTTTTTTGTATTGACATGGAAGCTTGTTCATGCAGACACAGACTCTGTAGGAAACGTAGTCTTGTGCTGAGGAATCAAGGGGTTCTTTCGCATTGACTTCCATGAGAGCGCTTTGATACAGACATAGGCCAACTGCAGGGACGTGGCTGCGTATTGAAGAACCAAGGGATTCCTAGGAAGTTGCATAGACGGGCATAATAACCTAGGAATCCCATGTAGTCACCTCCCTATGAGAAACGTCGCCTTGTTGAGGGGCCTTTTCGCAATGACGTGAAGATATTTTGGAATAAGCAAACTCCCTACTAACAAGAGTAGTTGTGTTGCGTATGAAGGATCTAGGGGTTCCACCATATTGGCAATAGTATTTGATACATCAAGACATGAACTTCGGGTAGAAACCCAGCGGTTAAGTATTCTTTCGCATTTACATGAAAGCATTTTGACAGGCATAAACTCCCTATAAAAAAACACGGCAGAACCAACAAACCCATTACCCTCAGCATAAACCCGCATTCCGTCATGCCTTGATGTGGCATGCCCAGGCTGAGACATCTTCGGCTAGTATCTCGCCCCCCTCCAAGCTCTGTACCTGCAGATGGTCACAGCCATCCCATGTCTCAGGTGAACCACTGCCGAAGCCATCTCCATCTCGAAGCCACACACTCAACCGCACACCCCCAAATCATGCCTGGTCCTTCTCAATCTTGCCCTCGACATCCTTCAACAACTGCACAAGCTCGGCCTCCTCACCCTCAACCTCAAGACCCCTCTTGACCCAATCCCTCGCCTCCTCCAACCTCCCCATCTCGCTCAGACACCTTCCCCTCCTCCACCACGCCTTGGCGTTTCCAACCCACCTCGCCTCGACACTCGCGTGCGCGTCCACGGCGCCCTCGGCCCAGTTCTGCAGCGCCATGTGCGCCTGCGCCCTGTTCGCCAGCAGCGAGCTGACCTCCTCGCGCACCAGGGCCGCGGGCTCCCACATGGGCCTCGTCATGGCCATCTGCAGGCCCAGCGTGTAGAACCTGATGGCGTCGGCGTACTTGCCCTTGCGGTACTCTGCGTTGCCCGAGTCGCGGAGCTTGGTCACGTTGGCCGTGCGCTTGGGGTTGACGGGGATCGGGGGGGGAGGAGCTCCCGAGGGTGTCTCGAGGTTGAGCAGCGAGCGGTGCAGGGCGTTGAGGGTTTCGAGTTCGGCGGCAAGGGCGCGGGATGGGTTGTGTGACGAGATGGACTTGGATTGGGGGTCCATCTGAAGAGGGAGGAGATCAAAGTGTGTAAGGTCCGACATGTTGACGGATATGATTTTGTGTGTTACGCAGATGCTGGTTCTTATACTAGAAGAGTCGCGGGTATCTCTTGAGTTTGTTGGTAAAAAGAGCGACTGTGTTGCGAACGCGCAAGGTGGAAAAAGCGTGGTGTTGAGGTTTGTCTGTCACTCTCCCGTGGGCGCTGCAAGTAATAAGTTGATGTTTAGGACACCTCACTTAAAGTTCTTATCTTATCTTAGCGGCACATGACACCCCTCGCGGCCACCTTACCCTGGAGATTCACATGAACAACTTCACTTCACTTCATGGCAGGATAATTTCAAGCTCTAGCGTGCCAATTTCTTGTATTTCCTTAAATATATTCCAATAGCGACGTTTAAGGGGTAATATGTGTTAATTGATGACATATTGATAATGATGTTGTGGTCTAAACACAATTGTGTACCCTATTTCACGATAAATCGTTGCTGCAGTAAACATGCCATCCATACCACTTGTTGGGACTCTACGCTTCAATGAACTCATGCTTCGCCCAATAATAGACGTTCCTGCACGAGACACTGATCGTTCACAGGCTGGTCTCCATTCCTATGGACCTTGATAGATCTCATCATGCCATCACAAACACAACATATGACGTCTTCATCTCGCTTCATCTCATCGCACAATTCACAGCCATCACAATGCATTTCGTCGTATATACCACTTGATCAAACAAGAACCTTTCCTTTTCTACTCCTAGTGCAAAATGCGAGACCCTGTCCCGATGTAACAAGCACCTCCCTTCACCATCCCCTTGAACCCGTCCGCCGAACTACTGGCGTCCTTGGGTGATAGATGAAGAAGAGACATGACAGATTCCAAGAGAAAAAAACCCATGACGCCCTGAAACAAAATCCCGTCGTTGGTCCTCATCGTGAAAAGAGTGCAAAAATCTCCGCACATAGTCTCTCTCATCCTCATGCATTCATCATGTTGATTCTGGGTTTCTGTGCTTTATTTTTCTTCTCTTGGGGAATGGGGGCTCCAGACGACGGGACTTCATTCAGAACATTTTTGGGGGAATCGACATCCTCTCCTCAAGCCGCCCTTGCCATCACTCAGCAAATCAAGTAAATCCCTTTGTTGAACCGCCGCGCCAATCTAACGAAACGCACGAGAAATCATGGTGCCAAGTTTTACCTAGACCGGCAAGAACCTAAAGTCGAGGGATATGGCTGGCTTAGTAGCCAAAGGCAGCGAGGGCCTTGGTGGTCTCGTCCTTGACGGCGGCGGTCTTCTTGGCGTCCGAGAGTTGTCGGGCAGCAATCTTCTTGCGCTCGTAGTAGGCCGCGGCCTTGGCCTTTCTTCGGTCCTCCAATCTGTGTCGAGTCAGCTCTGGTCCTTGGTCTGCGAGGACATGTCAAACATACCGGCCAACGACGTCCTGGTACTTCCAGCCAACCTCGTGGCTCAGACGGCCAACGGTGCAGTACTTGCGGCCGGGCTGGAGTCGGAGAACACGGAGAGCCTGGGGGACGACCATCTTCTTCTTCTTATCGTAGGGAGGAGGGACACCCTCAAAGACCTTGAGGCGCTCGAGAGCGGCGGCACCACGGGCAGTCTTGTGGGGGATCATGCCACGGACGGCCTTGTAGAAGATTCGGGAAGGAGCACGGAAGTGGAAAGGACCTGTCTTGGGTCAATGACTGCATCTCGACATTTGGAAGCGGTTCTGCTCACCTCCACGGGTGGGGTTGAATCGGGTGATCTTTCGGAGGTGGGCGTGGTACTTGACTGTTGGCATCATCAGCTTGTGTCCTGGCTCGTCGTAGTGGCGCCCGGTGGTGGTGTTCGGCCACAGGTCGGAGTTGTGCGTCGTGGGGTAGACATACGCTTCGCGCGGAAGAACTCGCCAGAGATGTTGAGAGCCTCGCAGCGGACGATGACAATCTTCTGGCCGCTAAGGAGCTGCTTGGCGACAATGGAGGCGAGTCGGCCAAGGAGATGGCCCTTGCCATCGATGACGACCTAGAAGACGCACAAAGGTCAGCGAAATGCACCTTCAATATTGCCATGTGAAAGCAACAGGCGGGCGCCTAGAGGCAGAAGCCGACGCTGGAGTCTTGGAGATCCCGCAGCATCCTCAATCCATCCCCAGCGCCTGCATCCTGCCTCTGCCCTCGACCCGTGGTCGCATCACCATGGTTGTGCGGTAGACTTGAGGTTACTCACAACCTGCTCGAACGTCGACATCGTAACCGTCTTTTCTGGGGGAATTAAAGAAAAGGAAAAAGAAGGGCAGCTCAGACGACGGCTAAGACAAACAAATCCTCGAACCTGGCCGGCGAGAATCTGTATTTCCTGTGCTGCTGGGGTTAGTCGTCCCTCGAATGTTGGGTGGAAGTGGTCGCGATATGATTGACGTGCGAAAAATCCAAGGACCGCTTGAGGGCTCGTTGTGCCTTTGTGCCAAAATACGCTAGCCCCATATGGAAAGGGCGTGATTCGGCAGAAGCGGTGCTGGATGTGCTTAGGGTTTAGAGACCTAGAGCCTTGGTGCCGACAATTTACCGAGCGCGGGTACGCCCTTCCCACAAAGCTGGAAATGGAACTCGGGCATCCGGGGAAAGTCGGTGATTTGGCACGTGATGTCTGTGGATCGTCCCGAGGACGGATGGGTAAGGGTTATCGTCATGATGGATCAGGAAATCTGGAGGAGATGAAGCCGAAGGTGATCTAGATTCAAGTGGTCTAGCCAAATCCCAAATGGTTGATTAAAGAAAAGAATACAATCTGTCCAGGCTTTCTATCTTTGTCATAATCGTCAAGGCCGTCGAATCTCCTTGGATCTATTGTACAGCTTGCTCTAATGAGAATAGCAAATGGTAAACGAGCATCCGCATATCCATCCAGTTTAACGCCAAATGCACTCGAGACTAGACAATCTTCCTGGCCTCTGATAACAGGGCCGTCAGCACCCATGAGTATGAAAGTTTGGGTTATGAGCCCTTTGCAACATCCAGTTCCTTTAGCGTCCTCTGGACCTGCTGGACCAGCTCCTTTCTCCGCGCCCTGACCTCTGCAATTCCCTCGCTGTCAATGCAGTCAAGCTTGAGCATGATGTGCTGCATGATGGACTCTGAGATCTTGCGATGATCCTCCTCCCGCCTCTTGGGGTCGGAGGGGGGCGCCTCGATGTAGTCGGTGCAAAGTGGCAGCCACTTGATCTGGAATTCGACAGCGAGATCGTCCAGAGCCTTCATGGGACCGCTGGTCGCTCCAGAGGACGCAGGCGGCGCAGGAGGTGATCGAGGCTGATCAAACGTAGAGGTGCTGTCGCGAGGGCTGCTTGCTGACACAGAGTCACCGTCGCTGGTGATGCCCTTCTTCTTGTCGCGCTTCTTTCTGCGACGGCGGGTTTTCCTGTCTTCCCGGGGCGCATCAACAATCACCATCTCCTCCTCGGATGGGCTGCTGATATCATCAATCTCGGGAATCACCGCCATCAATTCGCTGTTGTTTTTGACGCCGTAATCTCGAACTGGCGCCATGGGGTCCTTGAGCTGCTTGCCCTTGTACAAGAGCTTGATCCGTGAGGTTCCCCGCACAGGCAGCTCCATCATGAGACCGACCCGGTCCTTGACGTCGATTACCCGCAGCTTTCCATCTCCGATTGCATACGCAGGAAAGTGCGCCGGATATGTCACACCCCTGTTCTTGATCAAGAGGACGTCGTCTTCGGGAGCTGGCGGGGCAGCCGAATGAGATCTGGGATAATACTGGGCGTCGGTCACATCATCCAGATCTTGGGAAGTGATGTAGCTAAAGTCATCGTCGGTGACGGCAGGCACACCGCCGGGGACGGAGCCGTAGGGCGAAAGTTGTTCGCGGCTGATAGACCAGCCGTATCTCGACATCGTCAGGGGGACGGCGAGCAGGACGGCGAGGCTGCTGTAGACTAGTGTTGGAGGGACACCGAGAGTGTCGGAAATGTAATCGCTCGAATCTTGAAAAGCAGACGAGAGATTAGCCAACGCCCCGTTGAGGTAGGACGTGACGTTTTGTAAGGCACCAGCAGATGCCACGATTTCTTGGGCGGAATCCACCTTGTTCAATCGGTTCTAAGGTGACCCCGAAGAGGACACCCTAGAGGTAGATGGGGATGTAGGTGCAGTTAATTGACCAAGGTCATGGACAGGAAGCGAGGTCAAGGCAGGGCGGTCGGGTCGAGAGGACGTCTGTTCAAGGCGGTTCTCTGTGATCGACCGTGGGCTGATGTGGAGCAGGTGGGCAGCGCGCGACGAGGACAAAGGGTGGCGGCAGCGGACGACGATCACGACCCTTGGGGCCAGGGTCTTCCCAGTGATGCGACCTAGGCGACCAGTGTCGAGGGAGAGTTCCCGCGGGCGGTGCGCAACGCAGTGAGTTGGCAGCGGGGAAGCCAGACAAGGCAAGGCAAGCAGGCGGGCAGGTCAGGTAGCGCAGGCGGACAAGGCGTCAGTCGGTTTGACAAGCGTCGGGGCCTTGGTTATCCGGTGCCACTGTGAGGGGCTCGGCCGCAATACGTCGAGGTCAGGCTGCAAGTATGTACCTCTGTACAACGTAGATTCGTATGCGCGTGGTGGATGTGTGTGATGATGATGCAAGTCGCAAAGCCGGGCAGCTTGGAGATGCGGGCTGGGGGCTCGGCGATTGGTCGAGATGCAGGCGGGAGGGGACGGGAGATTCTGAATCTTGGATCGCGCTGTATGAACGGGCAGAAAGCAGATTCTGCAGGAATGGGAAGCTCAGGATCTACGATGGATATCAAGGAGCCGTTGTTAGTTCGTGATGGTGAGAGGTTAAAATTAGCAGAGATAAAGAAAGGGTCGAGGCCAGATTTCTAAAAATTGAAACATTCAGCCCGGGGCCTGGTTAATCTCGGGCAGCCAGAGCCGCACGGGGGACCCGACGCCTCCTTCCAGGTTCATGGCCTGACAATTGGCAATAGAAACCTGGGGGAAGACGTCGGGCAGTTCTAGCGGGATAGCCCCTGGGGAGAGCATCTTCAGGGGCCCGGTATTTATCCAGAAGGCGCTAGAGGGCCCGAGGCTGGGGCGTCAAGCCCTGGAGAAGGGACAGCGTTTGATTCCAATCGAATCTGGGAGGCTGACTCAGCCCCGAAGCCCGGATTGAGACGCAATTGCATCATCGCTTTTCTGACCGAAACCCCATGGAATCACATCCCCCAACGCCGATATTCCAAATCCATTGCACTTGAAGCTCATGACAAATCATCCCGATTTGCCTCTGCGTGCCGACATCCCCATCGTGTCCTCCAACTAGGTTTATTATCGCGCAATCAATCACCGGGACTCCCTCTGATAAATAAATACCTCGCCGCCCTCTTCTCCTCCGCCCCGCTCTCACAAGCCAAGTAAACCCCATCCATGAACTTCTTCCGTTCATTCTTCCACCGCGCACCCAGTCCCGGCACCATGGCAGAGATCTCCCAGAAGGTTCAGCAAATCATTGACGACAACGCTGTTGGTATGTTGGAATCCATTCCGCGATGGGCGCTGTGGGGCGCATGTGTTTGTGGATGGTAGCTAACACCCTTGTCTTCGCAGTCGTCTTCTCAAAGTCTTACTGCCCTTACTGCAGACAGACCAAGAAGACCCTGGACGACCTCAACGCCGTCTACGAGCTCCTCGAGCTTGACCAGATCCGTGAGTTGTCTTCTTGATCAAGTGAACAAGTCCTAACAGCTGCAGCCGACGGCTCTGACATCCAGGATGCCCTCGAGCAGATTTCTGGCCAGCGCACCGTCCCCAATGTCTACATCAAGCAGAAGCACATTGGCGGCAACTCGGATGTCCAGAGCTTGAAGTCTGCCGGCAAGCTCCAGAACTTGCTTAAGGAAGCGGGTGCATTGAAGGCGTAAGGACCGGCTGCTCCTGTTTGCCTGGACAAGGAGAGCTGATGACCTTCAGTTCCAAGCTATAGACGCTTGTAGACTATAGATATACGATAGCACGGCCACTTGGTGCTGTGTGCACCTGCAAAAGCAGATGAGTTGAATTCATGAAACCTTCGACCTGACTCGTCGAGTTGTGTCTGCCTAGTGATACATGTCTTTTACTGTCCATAACGTACACCTCTTCGTGATACCTGCTCTACAAAACTTGCGTGGCAACAGTGCCAACGGGTCTCTCGACAAATTCCATGACGCCATTGATGATGTTCCGCCTAACCTCCTCTGATGCAACCTTCTTGCCAGCGAGGTAGTTGAGCCAGAGCAGCCTGGACAGTCGTTCATCACTCAGGCTTCCCATGACGCTCTTCTTTGGCGTCTTGAAGTCGCCGCTGTTGTAAGTGAGCGTCAATGTCCCTGCAGCGTCCCGAACGAGGAGCAGTTCCTTCTTCTTGAGGACCAGACCTCTCTGGAACATTTGCTTGAATGTCTTCATGGCAGTTCCAAAAGCCTCGTCGTTATACTCGGAATCCCGACCCGTGCGGGCCTGGATGGCCCTCACAAGACCGTCGCGCATATGGGGAAAGTCTGTGTCCCGAACGGGGGTGATGCGGAACGCCGTGCGGCATCCGGCATCCTTCAGGATCGCATTCCATGTCTCTTCGCCTTCAGTCGCATCCTCCAACGCCTTGCGCAGGGCCTCCTTCTCCGACGGAATCAGAGTCGTGGCTAGAGGGTTGATCTTCTTGACGAGGTAGTGCTGCAGCTTCTCGATATCTTGAGTAGCAACGTAGAAGCCGACCACATACACCTCAATGCCAATGAATGTTACTGTTCTCGTTCCCAGACCAACCAGTGTGAACTCGGTGCCCTTCTTGTCGGTAACCGCGGCCGCAATTGGACCTGGGGCGCTCTGGGGCGGGGCAACCTGTTCGATGTCTATCGTCCGAGGATACAGCTTGATGGTGCTGTTGCCAGTGGGAACAACCTCTTGACCATCCTCGTCGTGGAGCACCACTTTGCGCTTCTCACCCGCTTCAGTCTTGAATATCTCTGTCGGTATCGGCGCATCGCACTTGACAGCCCGCTTCTCCTTCTCACTTTGGACATCGATGGCTTGCTTGAGCTTCCATGCTGTGTAAATGAAGGAAACGATGCCAGCGATGGCACCAGCGGCTAGGAAAGCAGTGCGGTTCTGCTCGTAATCTCTCCGCTTCGCATTGAGGTGATTCACGTCCAGATCATCGACCAGGCGGTTGGATTGACGCTGAGAGAACATGGTCCGACGGGATGCCCGGGCGATGGCGCATTGCGTCCGAGCTTGCGCGCGAAGCGCGGGACGAAGAGTCGAGGGACGAAGCATGGCGACGCTCGGTGACGATAAATGAGGGTATCTAGCCAATGTTTGAAGAGAGATTAAATCAAAAACAAACCATCGGATGACAAAAGAAGGGCATGGAGGTTGCAGTGATGATCTGAAAGTCCAACCAAGATCCGACGAGGTACGGGCGATGGCGGGAAAACGTCTGATCCGGATCGATGCCCCACATGATGTCGTTATCTAATCACCAACGCAACTACGTCAGCGTCACCATCACGAGCATTTTTCTTACCCTGTAGTCGGGCGTCAAAAAGTAGTTGAGGCAACCAGTTGAGATTCGGATGAGAGAGAAATGTTATATCACATGTGTCTACAGAATGATTATCTGTTTTTTAAACAGCTGGCTCCGCATTAATTGTAGTGCAGAGAAGCTGGCGGGGTCACTTGTTCACGAAACGTGTTGATGACACTACAACGTGACATTCTCCGCATTAAAGAGTCATCAGCAAAGACATGAACCCTTTAATGTGCAATATCAGCCCAAGGGCAGGAGGGGATCCTAGGCAGTTAACAAAGGGGGCCATGCAATAACAGCTTTTGCATGATCCTCAGGTATTACCGTCATGGACTCTCTCTACTCCGCAGATGCGCCGTATTGTGGCTGGAGAAACAGGGTTGAATCCAGACGCTCCTGGCCGTTTTCCTCCAGCCTTCCATGCGAGCCAGAACTCCTGTTCATGTTCCATGGTGTATTAATGGCTGACGCCACTTCATTGTTTAGACCTCTTAATGAAGCGCCTCCAGTAAGCCCGCTTCTGGCCTCGACGAATTACGAATTACACCTCTACATACCTATCAGATATTGCTATATCCCTCTCCGTCTCCCCCGCAGTCAACGTGATCAGTCGCGACCTGAACACGCGATCCAGCGAGACATTCTGCATTCCTCGCATCCATCCTTACGGTCCTCATCAAGCCTGTCACTCTACAAAGTCACAATCAAGTCAAGACCCGCAAGCGCCATCCCCCTGATCTAGAGAGAAGACTCCCGCCTCAACCCCACTACGGTCATCCCCGCGACTAGCAAGACAAGGCCTGAGCCCGGGCTGGGACCATCTCCATAGGACGGGACCATCTGGGGACTGCCTTGTGCAGAGTCTTCAGAGGCCTGCAGCGCTTACAGTGGGCTCCCAGCGCATGACGGCGCGAATTTACAGGGCGCATCTGCCAAATCAAGGACTCAGATCACTCCCATCGCGACTGAAACCAAGGAAATAAACACAGACGCCTCCCCTGTCCTTGCGGGTACTTGCAGAGCCCAGCTTCCACCTGCGCCAACACGAGGACTTTGCTGGCCACCGTAGGTACCCTACCCAAGCCCAACCCAGCCAACACCTACCTAGGTAGTTAGCAAAAAGCTCCGCCCCGTTTTTGGCTCGCCTTGCCAAACCAACGAACTCCAACTACCGCCGCCTGTTCCACCATCATCATCATCAGTTTCATCGCCGCCGCGAAACCCATATAGTCGGAGCGAGCAAGCGTGTTGACATCGGACCGCGTCCCCGAGTATACTGGATCTAATCAACTCACGTCGAATACGCTTTCGCTACGATAACGAGCCTCATCGGCCTTCAACGGGCCTCCCGAATCTCGCAGCCGCCCGTTGCCGCTGCTTAAGAATCACCCTTGTGATCCCTGATTTTCAGGCTCCTTGTTGCCCAAAACCGCTCCTCGACAACCCCTTCGCCGGTTATAAACCCAAGCAGCGTGCTCGTATCGCAGTTTGATGCGGTCCGCTGCCCTGCACGCCAACATGGCTGCTTCCGCCGCTGCTCGACCGAGCCCTGCGCCCGCCGACGACCAAGATGACTCCCGATCGTCGTCGTCGTCGACTTCCCCCGCGCCCGCCGACAACGAAGAGTCCGACTTCTTCCTCGGTGCCAACGATTCCCAGTCGAGCATCGGAGTACCAAACTTTCAAGATATGCAGGTCGAAGATGATTGCCAACCGCCCGTCAACCGTCTACCAAACGAGATCCTCATTAGCATCTTTGCCAAGTTGAGCGCCACCGCAGACCTCTACCACAGCATGCTTGTCTGCAAGAGGTGGGCCAGGAATACAGTCGACCTCCTTTGGCACCGTCCTGCCTGCACAAATTGGAGGAACCACAGCAGCATTTGTCAGACGCTGCAACTCGAGCACCCTTTTTTCAGCTATCGTGACTTCATCAAGCGGCTTAACCTCGCTGCCCTCGCCGATAAGGTCAACGATGGTAGCGTGCTGCCTCTCTCAGTGTGCACCCGCGTCGAGCGACTGACCCTCACCAACTGCCGCGGGCTCACCGACTCTGGCTTGATCGCCCTCGTCGAGAACAGCAACTCGCTCTTGGCTCTCGATATTTCCAATGACAAGAATATTACGGAACAGTCAATCACCGCCATCGCCGAGCACTGCAAGCGCCTGCAAGGACTTAACATTTCCGGCTGCGAGAACATCTCGAATGAGAGCATGATTGCACTAGCAAACAACTGCCGGTACATCAAGAGAGTGCGTATGGAGCAGTCTGTCGATTGATGCATGTGACTAATTCCGTGGCAGCTGAAACTCAACGAGTGCGCCCAGCTTCAAGATGATGCGATCCACGCTTTCGCCAACAACTGTCCCAACATCCTTGAGATCGATCTCCATCAGTGCAGTCGCATCGGCAACGGCCCAGTGACGTCTCTGATGGTCAAGGGCAACTGTCTGCGCGAGCTGCGATTGGCGAATTGCGATCTGATCGACGACGATGCTTTCCTATCGCTTCCTGCTGGACGACACTTTGAGCACCTCCGCATTCTCGACCTGACTTCGTGCATGCGCTTGACGGACGCTGCGGTCCAAAAGATTATCGATGTGGCACCGCGCCTGCGCAATCTTGTGCTCGCCAAGTGCCGGAACATCACTGATGTTGCTGTGCATGCCATTTCGAAGCTCGGCAAGAACCTGCACTACGTGCATCTCGGTCACTGCGGGAATATTACCGACGAGGGAGTCAAGAAGCTTGTTCAGAACTGCAACCGCATTCGATACATCGATCTCGGCTGCTGTGTCAACTTGACGGACGAGTCAGTCAAGCGCCTTGCCCTTCTCCCCAAGCTGAAGCGTATCGGTCTGGTCAAGTGCAGTTCCATCACAGACGAGTCTGTCTTGGCCCTTGCTGAAGCTGCCTACCGCCCCAGAGTGCGACGAGATGCCAGCGGTGTTCTTGTTGGTGGCGAATACTATGCTTCAAGTCTTGAGCGTGTCCATCTCAGTTACTGTATCAACCTCTCTCTCAAGGTCAGTATTGGCGAATCCCATTCCTTCTTGGACACCCACTAACTGTGTACAGAGCATTATGAAGTTGCTCAACTCATGTCCAAGGCTCACTCACCTCAGCTTAACTGGAGTAGCTGCCTTTCAGCGCGACGATTTCCAGCCCTACTGTCGACAAGCGCCTCCAGGTCAGTTGACTCGGTTGTTAGTTGATACCCCTGCTGACCATGCCACAGAGTTTACACAGCACCAAAGAGATGTGTTTTGTGTCTTCTCAGGCACCATGGTGTCCAAGTTCCGAGACTTCCTAAATACCTCACCACAATTCGAGGAGTATTGGGAGACGAACAGCTGGCCGCGCTCAGCTCGTTGGGACGCTATTCGGGCACCCCGTAACTCTGTGGCCGTTCAACCGTCGACTGCCATGGGGGAGGGAGCTGATGATGAAATGGCCGATGAGGACAACGACTTTGAAGGAATGGACGGCAGCGAGATGGCAGTGGATGCCCAGGTCCCGATCCCCGACGAAAACATGGCCAACGGAACCGTGAATCCCAGCCAGCTCATGAACAACACATTCACACAAGCCATCCCAGTGCCCCCTCCGCCACCCGGCTTATTACTAGGTCAGCTCCCTACACTCTTTGCGCCACTGGCCCGCCTCTTGCCCTCGCCGCGTCTAGCGCGAACGGCTCCAGGATTGCTCGGGTCTGTGGCATATCGGAACACCATTAACAACCTGACAGCAGGCGGAGTACAACAGCAGCGGCTCCCTCAGGTCACCAGCCATGCCAGCGCCGCAACCCTGGGCCACGGCGGTCCTGCCAACGGAGAACCTTCAACAGGCGCGAGCACAGCGACTATCCACCGACCCCAGGAGAATGGCGAGCAACAACAACAGTAACCCGATGTGATGAACTGAAACGATAGAAAGTTTGCTTTACTTTGCGGCTCAGGTTAGGTTAGCGATGGCAGACACCACCATAATTTGTTTTTGGGCTTCTCTCTGCCCACGGTACGAACCTCCTTGGGCCAGCTCCCCCACGTTCGACCCGGCTAATGGACGACCAAGGCGTTGGAAGAAGAGCAGAGGAGCTCTCTGGAATGGTTAGACGACAGACACAGAAAGCGCGCACACCGGGGAGTTTTTTGTTGTATGAACGGCACGCCGCGGTTTTTGCGGCTACGACTTTTGACGGCAAGGGACCACACGTAACTAGGTATACCACGGGGGAGAGGCAAACGGCATGAAAGAGGCGGGCGGACATACGGGGCACAAGGGGCTTTTGCTTGGTTTTTTATACAGAGGCTGTGCGGTATCTGCCATTCTCTGAGTGGAGAGAATATCATGGTAGAGCGGTCATTGCGTTGATAATGCCTGCTCCGGAGGGATACATAGTCTGATTACATGATGCTTTGGGTGGTGTTGTGACGCGAGTTTTGGAGTTGAGAATAGACTTGCTTTTGATGCAAATGATTCACTCATGTTTGGTTGTTTAAGACGTTGAGTTTATATAATGTGTTATTAAGTTGACTATCTTGTGATTGACTAACGTCTCACTAGATATATGGGTATATATAATTGCCTTGACCACTCGACAACGACATACAAGCACCACTACTTCTTATATATCCATGGTATCATCCATCCTTCAGAGTCTCACACGTGAATGAAACCCTCTACGCAGTCTGCTGAATCTTCTCCTGGCTAGTCTGAGCACTGGCAACCGAATGAGGGTGCGTGCTATCAGCCATGTGTCGGGTCAACTCGACATAGTCGTACGCAAACTCGCCAAGCTGGCCGTCATCGAGACCGAGCTCCTCCTCCTCGGCAGGGACGCGCAGCGAGAGGCCGGGGATGAGGTTCATGAGGAAGAGGAGGATGCACGAGATGACAAAGGACCAACCAAAGGCGGCGCAGGTGCCGGCGATCTGGTAGCCGAGCTGGACCCAGTGGCCGTCGACCCAGCCGATGGGGTCGTACTCGCCGCCGTCGAGGCCGGCCATGGCTTTGCTGAGGAAGGGTTAGCTAGGTGTTTGCAAGTTGAGTCAAGGAGGAGTGAAGACGCACGTTCCAAAGATACCGGTGAGGATGTTGCCGACCATGCCGCCGACACCGTGAACGGCAAAGATATCAAGACCGTCGTCGATGTTGAGGACAAACTTGAGCTTGGTGGCAAAGTTGCAAAAGACACCACCGCAGACACCGATGATGACGGCACCCCAAGGCCTGACGAAACCGGCAGCAGGGGTGATGGCAACGAGACCAGAGATGGCACCGGAGCAGAAACCGATGGTGCTCCACTTCTTCTCGAGACGGTAATCGAGAAGAGTCCAGGCAATGGCACCGCAAGAGGCAGCAAGGTTGGTCACGTAGCAGGCCATGACAGCGCGGATGTTCATGCCGAGAGCGGAACCGCCGTTGAAGCCGAACCAACCGACCCAGAGGAAGACGGTGCCGAGCACGACGTGGGTGACGTTGTGAGGACGGTAGGGGAGACCGTTGTTGCGAGAGTAGCCGGTACGCTTGCCGAGCATCAGGGAGTAGGCGAGAGCGCAAGTTCCCGAGGCGACGTGGACGGGACCGCCACCGGCAAAGTCGTAGCTGGGGAGGTTGAACAACCAACCGTTGCCGTTCCAGGTCCAGTAGGCGATGGGGTCGTAGACAATGGTGGACCAGAGAAGCATGAAGACCATGGCAGGGAGGACACGGCCACGATCAGCGACGGCACCAATAGCGAGGGCAGGACTGTCAAGTTAGCACCTCCGCTTGTATTGCTTCGAGGGAGAGATACGCACGTAATGCAAGCAAACATGCCCTGGTAGAGGCACAGCAGGATATCAGGAAGGAAAGAAGATCCATTGGGCTGAGCCAGAGTCTTCATGAGACCGAACTGGGTGAGGTCGCCCAGGAAGGCGTTTCCAGTTCGAGAAAAGGTCAGGGAGTAACCCCAGAAGAACCACTGGAAGCTGATGACGGCGACCGAAGCCATGGACAGTAGGATCAGCGTCAGGGCAGACTTGCGACGGGCGAGGCCGCTGTAGAAGAAGCCGACGCCGGGAATCATGAGAAGAACCAGGACGGCGGCGACGACGATGAAGCACATGTGCCCAGTCTGAAGGCACAAGTTAGTTGAGATGCCTCCAGTAAGATTATTCTCCACTCACGTCGTAAAAGACATTCAGGTCATGGAGGCCAGTAGAGTAGCCATCGTCGGCCTTGCCCTCTGTTCCATTGTAGGGGAGCGACGACATGATGGCGACGGTGTCAAGGGCAGACTGTCAAAGCTTGTTGTGACCGACTCTGTGTTCCCAGAACCCACGATGTCGGATGGGAAGGACTTGAAGGGATGAGGCGAGACATGAACAGCCTGGGGGTCGACAAAGGCTAAATACCTTGCCAACGTCAGACGGTTGAAGACCAGGCAAAGGCAGAGTGACACCAGGGGTATCCTCCCATGAATCCGATGCTCCGTGACAGAAAGGCTAGCAAGTTGCGCCGGTGACAGGGGGTTATGTTGGATATGGTGTGGGGGAATCTTGATAAGACGCCCATAGCTCGAGTAGCAATATGAGAGCACACCCGAAGGGGGTAAAGAACATCCGAAAGGAGTCCGAACTGACCAGACGGCTGCAGCCAAGAGAGCCACACGTCAGTTGGCATTCCGTCTTCAAGGCATGGAATCACTTCTGCAGGCCGACATCTCTGGGGCAATAAGATACGGCATATGGATATCTCGGGATCCAAGAATAGCCAAGAGTCTCTTGGCTGTTGATAGACCCCATGATGGAGTCCTCGATAGCCTCAAAAGGTTGACAAACCGAGATTCGTCGACGAAATGAAGCACCCGAACACGCATCTTCTAGCTCTTCTCCAATGTTCCTTTGTGCTGCTTATCGCAGCATGCAATGCAATGCGCGATCCCAATGCGAGTGGGAGGGAGGGAGGGCCGGATCCAAGCCACCGTCGACTTAAAACGGCGCCTACTGATAAGCATCGAAGCTCCAACAGGCCCCTGGCATTGCGACCTCGGCTTGGCGGTTGGATCGAAGGAGCATCCTTTCTTGGCTTTTGGCTTATCGCAGTGCGTGAGAAGCATCCGTGGCCGATGACTTGTGAAGCGGAAATGCGACCCCGGATTCTACAGTTTCGGAAATGATCCGCACGTTGAACATTGAGAGGTGTTCCGGGG